>JBAJNP010009297.1:0-18420 GCA_036877545.1 Yasuhikotakia modesta
TGATGGACTCTTTGAAGCATGTGGGGATCGTCGCCTGGGTTAAGGAGAGGTTGAATATTTCTGTGAACACTGGTGCTAGCTGGTCAGCACAAGCTCTGAGGACACAACCTGATATGCCGTCTGGTCCTGTTGCTTTCCTGGTGTTCACTCTCCTGAAGGCTCTCCTCACGTCATGTTCAGAAATTATGAGCGTTTGTCCTGTATTGGCAATCTCTTCTTGTCTGCAGTCGTTAGCGTTAGCTGAAGTATTAGCTTTAGCGCTGTTAGCTGCAGCTTCGAAGCGAGCATAGAAAGTGTTTAGCTCGTTTGCCAGAGACATGTCCGCATTCATCATACTGGATGTTGGTGCTCTATAGTCCATTATTGTCCTTAATCCCTGCCACAGGTTTCTAGAGTCACTTTGTTGAAGCTGTGACTCAAGTTTCTGTCCGTAGTGCGGCTTCGCCTCTTTCACCGCTTTCCGCACGTTGTATAACGCTGCTTTAAATGAGGTCATGTCATCCGAAGCAAGTCCCGTGTTGTAGGCAGCAGTGTGAGACTTCAAAGCGTCGCGGATCGTTTTATCCACTCACGGCTTCTGATTGGGAAACGTTCTGATAGTGGTTTTCTGCACCGTATCACCCGATAGTTTCCCAATGAATCCTACAACCGCTTCCGTAAACACGCTGATGTCATCGAAGCTGCGACGGAACATGTCCCAGTCTGCGTCTTCCAGAGCATCCTGCAGAGCAGCCACCGATTGGTCTGTCCAGCGTACGACCTCCCTCAGAACCGGAGCTTCCTGTTTGAGCCGTTGTTTATATTTTGGCATGAGGAAGATGGCGGCGTGGTCAGATTTTCCAAAGGGAGTGCGAGATTGTGCTTTGTAGCGAGATTGCGCTACAAAAGTTCGGAAAATTGTGGGGATCGTCGCCTGGGTTAATATTTCTGTGTACACTGGTGCTAGGTGGTCAGCACAAGCTCTGAGGACGTGACCTGATATTCCGTCTGGTCCTGCTGCTTTGTTGGTGTTCACTCTCCTGAAGGCTGTCCTCACGTCATGTTCAGAAATGATGAGCGTATTTCCTGTGTTGGCAGTCTCTTCTTGTCTGCATTTATTAGTGTTAGCTGAAATGTTAGCTTTAGCGTTGGCCCTGTTAGCTGCAGCCTCAAAGCGAGCATAGAAAGTGTTCAGCTCGTCTGCCAGAGGCCGCATCAACAGCATCAGAAATCAACAGCATCTAAATTTTAATAATAAATTAACAGCATCTCAGATTAGAGACCAGATAAATGCCACACAGAGCTCTGACAGCAAACACATCTCTACAACAACTGCTAAGAGGAGACTGCGAAGTGCAGGCCTTCATGGACGAATAGCTGCTAGAAAACCACTGCTAAGGAGAGGAAACAAGCAGAAGAGATTTGTTTGGGCCAAGGAACACAAAGAATGGACATTAGGCCAGTGGAAATCTGTGCTTTGGTCTGATGAGTCCAAATTTGAGATCTTTGGTTCCAACCGCTGTGTCTTTGTGCGACGCAGAAAAGGTGAACGGATGGTTTCTATGTGGCTGGTTCCCACTGTGAAGCCTGAACCCAATCGAGATATCGATGTATATATAGTGCAGTGTAGTACCATTTATACCACTGCTCTGGGTGTTTGTTTATGGTGTGTGTGTTCGGTAAACGGTAAAATGCAGAGCACCAATTCTGAGTTTGGGTCACCACGTCACTTCACCTTCGTTGCTCAATGTATAACAATAATGGCATTTCTAAAGCTTCCAGTTCGTCTGCAAAAAAACAGGCAAATGCCATGTGATCTGCCATGACTGACGTAGATGCAGCAAACCATGAGAGCCCCGAAGTGTCAGACTTGACGGCTCCGTTTTTAACTCCGCCCTGACTGTAAGCGGCTACTCTCGTTGGTTGCCGTCTGTAGCCGCGCTTTTAAGTCGAATGCACCTAATGTTTTCTCTGATGACGGCGGCATAAACTAACTAACAAAACCGGTGCTCTGTAGATCTCATCAAGTGTGAAATTCAGATCAGGAACAAATTTGGATATAGCTGTAAGGAGTTCAACAGCTATGCACTTAAGTAGAAGGCTCTACGGGAAGCTGCACATTCAAATAAAAAGTATAAATTCAAGAACAAAAAAGGTAAAATTAATTCTTCAAAATATAGCCGTATTTTTACAGACTAGAATAACATGATATTGATATTTGGTTGGTATGTGCTGTTTTTTAACATAATTTATCAACTTGTTGCCTGCTGTGGTTGTTTTATGTTTTTAATGAAATGTAAAATAAAGACATGTTATGTTACATTGTTATGTAATGGTGTTTTCTGGAAGGGACTAAAGAAAAAGTATTTTTTCGGAATCAGGTTTATTGTTCAAGTATACTTACATACACAAGGAATTTGGCTAGGTAGATGTAACACTCTACATACAACATAAAAACATGGTACTGTAATAATAGCCATTTATTACAGAGTTAAAGCCTACCCCAGGGCCATGCACTCTGGAGCCTACAAATGAAAGCAAATCAAACATATCCAAGTCAGAGCTGTCACCAAGTCATTTCATCAGGCACAGACCTCCCACATATATCTTTCAATTCAGTTTTATTTACGTTGCAAGTCCCAACTCCGGAGACACGACAGCCAGATTACTGTTAATACCGGAAAAAACAAGAGTTGGGAATTGCGTCTCTTCTCCGTCAGCTCCGCTGTTGTTTTTATTGATAAACAAAGGTTAGCAGTTCACAAACAATTACATTTCTTTAAAAGAAATCAAATAAAGCATCCCTCCTCATCTCTTTCTTTTATCCATTCAAAGTTTCACGCTAAAAAATCTCTCATTCATGTTCCTCCGGCAACACAGTTAAAACTAATAACACTTTACTCAAACTATAACACTTGTTCATTGTTAAAACATTTGTGACAAACGTTTCACATTTATTGAGCAATATAAAACACTCACAGCTGTATGGGCCGCTGTTACTTATATATATCACCCATCATTACATTATTAAAGGAATACAGCGTACATTTTCACAGAACAGCGCTAACAGATTAATTCGACATCTCAATAAACCAGATGTTATAAACTTTAGATTATCGAATACTCATATTATTTACCTGTTAAAACAGGAAACAAACAAGAGTCGGGAAATGTGTCTCTTCTTTGTCAGCTCCGCTGTATGTGTGAGCATTAGCTGCAGATACAGTCCATATACGCAATTCCCGTATCAAAATAAAGGTCTTTTAATATTGGTCCACATTTTCTGTGGGCACCACACTCTCCCTGACAAAAAAATCAAGGCTTCGCACAGTCACTTTTATTACACTTAATAAACAGCAGTTGTAACCTCTAGCTAAACTTCTAACACTGTTTTCTTTGTCAATCCTCAGACCCTCAGCTCTGTCGACACAATACTTTCTGTATTTGCTCTGTCTCCTTCATCAACGTCAGCTGGATGTACTGCCTGGTAAGTAGCTTCAGTTCTTTCTGCTGGACTTTCACTTGTTCTTTGTTCCTCCCTGTCCTGAATCTGCCCAGAGTTTTCCCTTTCTTGCATAACATGAAGAGTTTGCATGGAAGGTTTGTCGCTTTCTGCTGTCAGCCAGGTGACTGGAGCTCTTAACTGGTTAAGAGCTCCAGTCATTTCTGCACTACTCTCTGTCAGCAGAGTTTGCCATCTAGTATGCCATCTTTGTCATCTATATTGTCTGTGCGTCTCACTGTCTATTTCCATTAGCAACAGGTTTCGATGTAGTGTTCTTGTCTTTCCACTGTTACCATTCTCGGGGAATATGATGTACACAGGGTTGTTTGATACTTGTTCTTTCACCACATACACAGCTTTCTTTTTTAGTCAGCGCAACCCCTCTCACCTTCTGGTCATATTGTGCTTTTCCTCTCACACTTGACTGTCGGCTGTGGCTCTCAGCGATCTTGTATGCTTCGCTCATTCTGTGTGCCCACTGCTTTGCATAACCTTGAGGTGTTGTTTCTTCCTCTGGCTCCACCAGACCTAAAATTAGGTCTACAGAGAGATGAGAATGTTGTCCATACAGCAGGTAAAAGGGAGAGTACCCCGTAGACACATGTCGGGTACAGTTGTAGGCATGTACAACCTAAGGTAAGTAGTTTTTCCATTTCTATTTTTCCCTGTCTGTCAGTGTTCTCAGCATCTGCAAGAGGGTCCGGTTGAACCTTTCAACCAAGTTCCCTTAGTGGGTGGTACAGGGATGTGCAGGAGTGGCCAATGCCCGACAGTTGTCTGAGAGTTTGGAACAGTTAACTTTCAAATTCACGGCCCTGATCGTAGTGTAACTTAGCTGGAAACCCAAAGTGCGGGAAATAGTTTTGGAACAATCGCTCTGCTGCAGTCCACCCTGACTTGTATTTAGTTGGGTAGGCCTGAGCAAACCTGGTGAAATGACCACCAGGATGTACTCATACCCCCCACGGCTCGGCTCCAAGCGAAGATAATCTATGCACACAAGCTCCATGGGTGCATTGTAACACAACCCATCAGTGACATGTGCACTGGGTTTCTTTTGCTTGATGCAGTGACATTTCCTGGTCACTTATCCTTCTATCTCAGTCTTCATCGAGGGAATCGATCCCTCTCCAGACTAAGTACTCTTTCAGTGCCCATGTGTCCCATTTTGTCGTGGAGATGCTCGAGGGACAGCTTTCTGTATTTGCTTGGCAGCACCAGTTGTTTTCTTTCCATCGTCTTTCGTTAAAGAAATCTCCCCTCCAAATGCAGTTTGCTCCACTTGTACATTAGCTTCCTGCTGGTCCCCATCATGTATCCTCTCATTTCCTCTGTTGGATTGACCCCATTGACTATCCACTGCCTTATTTATGAAATCACTGGGTCCTCTTCTTGGGCAGTGACCAGTTCTTTAAGTCCAATTGTTGGCAGCCAAGTAGGAAATGGCTCTACTTTCTCCTCCACTGTGGAAATCCTAGCGATGTGGCCTGGATCCGACTACCCTTCCAGGGCACTTGTACAATCCAGTGATGGCCCACCGCGTTCAGCTTTGCTATGCTCATCATGTAGGTAAGTGAGTTGTTGTCTGTATACACTGTGAAGTGCTGGGCATAGAACAGGTAGTCCCGGAATTTTTCACAGACTGACCACTTCAACGCCAGGAACTTGCCGCTGTGCAACCAATAGTTCCTTTCAGCCTTTGTCCTAGAGTCCTGGACCCATATCCAGTTACCCTCAGTTTCCCCTCATGCCGCTGGTAAGGGATCGCCCCCAGGCCCTCAACAGAAGCGCCAGTGTGGAGCATAAAAGTTAGGTTAAAGTCTGGATATGCCAGCACTGGTGGTTCTAGCATGCTGACTAGTCTTTCCAGAGCTTGCTGATGATCCCTCATCCATTCCACCTTTGTCTTTGAGGGAACTTGTGGCCCCTTAACTTCCCTTCGGCTGGGCAAGTCTTGGTCAGCCCCTGTCTTTGCCTGCAGTAACTCAAACAGGGGTCTCGCAACTCTGGAGAAGTCCTGAATAAATGTCTGGTAGTAACTGAGAAAAACCCACTAAACTTTTTACATCCCCCACCGTCTGTGGAGTCCTGTGAGTGAGAGATCGAACAGCTTCTAGGTCCCTTGGGTCTAACCTCACTCCTTCAGCTGACACCAGGTGTCCTACATACTGGACCTCCCTCTGCAACATCTCACATTTTTCAGATTTCAGTTTTACACCGTGGCACCGAAAGGCCCTCAACACTCTCCTAAGGCTCTCAACATGCTCTTCAAAAGACTTGGTGTGGCATATGACATCATCTAGGCAGGGTATACAGCACTCAGGGTATACAGTCTTCCCCGATTTCAATTTTATTAAATAATGAAAAGAAGAAAGGTGATGTGCATACAGTAGCATTTAACAGCTTTGTTAAATGTCAGTAGCATTCTTTGTTGAACTTAATCAAACATACATTTAAATAAAAACATAACAAAAATGTAGTGCTCTTAATTCTTCAGGTAATTTTTTCAAAGTAAATATTTAAGCATAAATAAAATAATTACAGTATTGCACACAATTGCAACAAGCAACAGCATAATGAAGTGCAGACTGTACTTCATTTAATTTTAAAAGTAACCAGCTATTTCCCACCTGGTCATTTAATGTTTAGGACTATGTTTTAGTGCGGTTAACTTACATAATCTCTTGTAGTGCAAATGGATTTCCTAGGATAAGTGTAAACAGCCACCAGCTACCAGCCACCAGACTCATTGAATGTGCATATGGTTTACTGTCCAAGGGTAAAAGTCTTTCATCAACATCTAAACAGATGCATTGATGCATTGCTTGCTCACATATATAATGTAAAAATTATATATATAATATGTATAATATCATCACAGCTGATCACAAAATTTTTCATGATTTAGGTTGCTATGCCGCCTAATATTAAAAGACAACACACTAATAGGTCTAAACAAAAATGTTAAAGAAGCTGCGAGATTTGGCGAGCCCAGAACAGAACAAAAATAACGGTGATGTCAGAAGCACATTAAGCAACAAATTGTTTAAGTTTCTATTCTAGACTGCAGTATCAACGTTAAAAGGAATACATATTCGACCACATACAAAACATTTTTCTCATAGTTTTAAAACTTTTCTTCAGGTGGAGCAATGCTCTCATATGGCTGTGATTGCTGCTCCACCCCGCTTAGTAAGAGACACACCCAAACTACTGTGTTTTAAAAACATTAGCCAACGGCTTTAAACACAGTCTACACGGCGCACTTATCTCTGTTACATGACAAATGTTAACACTAATTAATAGTCAACGTCTATAATCATTCTACGTCTATAACATTTCTCTCATCATAAAAACGCTTCTTAGGGGGAGGCTCTTCTTAGGCTATGCTCTGATTAGATCCAGCCTCATCGATAAAGCCCTGGTGGTAGGCTTTACCCTGGTCGAGAATGCTAAAGCAAGAATTTCCCCCAACTGTGTCAATTAACTCCTGTATCCTAGGTAATGGGTGTCAATCAGTTTTTTTTATTTAGGAGGTGGTAATCCACAGAGAGCTGAAGCTTGCCATCCTTTTTCCTAATGCAAACTACTGGAGCGGCGTATGATGATCTGGACTTGACAATCCATCCTTTAGATACAGCTTTCAGCATTACACCGAGGCAACCTGTCCTGCCTTAACAATGACTCCTCTCTGGCCGACTTTCAAACTGCCACATTCCTCATCTTTTTCTGCAGTCCGTATAACTTCTATTAGGTCTGTGCCTTTTCAATAGCTCCAGCTAATAGAGTGGTGAGTGTTTGCATGAGCGGCTCAGGTTTTTCCTGCATCAGTTCTTCGATCACTTTGAAGTCCAAAAGTGGTCTCTCAATTGGCATTTTGCTTACCAGGAACACGACATTAATGGAGTCAGGTTTGGTCTGGGAAGGATGAAGACTGTTTGTTCCTTGAGTCCTGTGTTCCACTTATGATTTGTTCTTTTGTCTCTGGTCGGTGTATCTACAATTATATTATATTTAAGGACATATGCAGAATATTACGTCCAACTGGGCAAAGCATCTTGCTGACAGACATGTAAAGAATTTAAAAACAGCAAATATGATACCGGTATAATATTCTGCACATGTCCTTAAATATAATTTAAATTGTAATTGTAATTAAAGTGTAACTTTTTGATAAACTGCAAAAAGGTGTATTGGGTCTAAAGACTCCTTAATAAGCGATGTGTGGTTTCAAATATAGTTACATTAATAATAAAAAAGCCTTAGACTTTGATCTAATTATTTACAATAATCCAGTTCGTACTATTATAATTATACTATTATTGTATCTTAATGTGAAAACAATCTATAACACTGGGGGTTTATTAATAAATAAAAATTATTCAGTGACCTGTTGTTGTTTTTTTCTCCTATAATATCGTTTCAGTATTGGTATTGTGATATTTAATTTTATTTAGGTATTGTATCGAAGTCAGATTTTTGTCATCGTTAGCAGTCTCCCAGTAAGCAAGCCAACAGGACGACTGTGGCAAGATACCAAAACTCCAGTGATATATAATTGGAGAAAAAAAGTTTCTCAGACTGTTGAGAAGTCTTGTTTTGCATCCTCTGAGTGAACATTTCTGAATTATGCAGCTTAACAACCCCTTAGGGGATTTGAATGTAAAAGTCTATGTTTTTCTTCAGCGTTCACGCTCAGGGGTGGACGTGTTTTTCTCTCCTCTCCCGTCCCCGTGACCTTGCCTGCTTTGCTTCTTTAGTCTCGTCTTATGTCTACTATCTCCACTTGAGAGACTCTCTCTGCTCTGGACTGCTATTCAACTAAAATCATGGATTTGATCAGCTGGTCTCTCAACGCAATTGACACCATCTTCTCAAAGAGAAGCGCAGGTTCGGGGGAACCTGATTGTCCTGCCGGAACGTTCGCAGCGGGGTATACGATTGGCGCGTGGGAGAAGTGGCGGGTTGTGTGCCTGGTGGCTCTCTCCGTAAAGGACATTGAAGACATCTACCTTTTCGGAACCATGATCACAGGTCTACTGCTGATTGGCATTGGCACTGGCCTGTTGTATCGACAAGTCAAGAAAACCAGGGCGGCTGTTCATAGCCCTACAATGCTGCCTGACAAAATTGACACGTTGGGCAGAGCTGTTGGGAATCAGACTGTGGTTGTAAACCGCGCTTTGGATACCATCTTGGTGAAACTCGAGGCTCTGCAAAGGAGAATAGATCAACTTGGAGACCAAAATGAACAATAGGGTAGTTTGTGAAATTATACGGCTACTCGCCCTAAGCCTAAACATTCCATCCTTATCTGCTTTCGGCTCCCTCACACAGCAGTGACCTTGGCCAAGGCTACTGCTGGTAAACAACTCCCCGGCAAATCACAACAGTGAGACGCTCTTGCATTCCTCGCCACCCACCTTCCCGCTAGCCTGGGCAGACGGGTCTGTGCGTCTAGCGCTTCTCACAGCTGCATGGACCGGATGGCTGCTCGCCTACGCTGGATCCCCCAACCCCAAAGAATTTTTACCTCATCTTAAATGTTGTTAAATTGTCCTAATTGCTTCTATTCTAAATTGCTTCTATTCTATTTTTTCCTGTTCCCACACTGTGCTTCTCTTGGAGCATAGTCTGAGAGTTTGCCTTTTTTTATCGCCTCATCTTTCCTCATGTGATGCTGTATTTCGTTATATCCCCTGCCTTCCCATCATGTCCTCCCCACTCTTGTTAATTCATGTATGTTTGTATTATGTGTTGATGGGTTGATGGCTAATTTCACTGGTACTTGTGACTAGTGACAATAAAGGGCTACTACTACTACTACTACTACTACTACTAAACTAGATTAAAGAAGTGGGTCTTCAATCTACATTAAACTGGCATAATGTGTCTCCTGGACAACACTGGGTAAACTGTTCCAGAGTTTGGGTGCCAAATATGAAAAAGGCACCTGTGCTTGATTTTGAGATTCTTGGTATTATCAGCTGACCAGAGTTTTATGATCGCAGTGAGCATGACGAACTGCAATAAAAGAGGAGCTCACTCAAGTATTGAGGAGCTAAACCATTTAGAGCTTTGTAAGTAATTAACAGAATTTAAAGTTTTTACGGTATTTAATAGGAAGCCAGTGCAGTTTTGACAGAACCAGACTAATGTAGGCATACTTGTATATGCTGGTAAAGACTCTGCAAGGGCTGCTGCATTTTGGACTATTTGGAGTTTTGTATTAAGCCTGTAGGACAGCCACCTAATCAATGCAATAATCAAGCCTTGATGTCATGAATGCATGAATTAATTTTTCTGTGTTTGACAGAGAGAGCATGTGTTGTGATATATTTTTATGGTGAATAAAAGCAGTTTTACAGATATGGGAATTGTGATTTTAAAAAGACAAATTACTGTTGAAAAGGACACAGCTCTTAGCTGATGAGACAGGTTTTACAGAGCATCCATTGATGCTAAAGCATTCTAAAGCATATTCTAGATTGTTATGTGTGGAAGATTTTGATGCAATAACTGAAACATTTTGCAATAACTGAGTTTTTACTTTTTGTAGTCAAACCTTTTGTTAAACTGTCTTGTCTAGCCTGGGTATGTCAAGCGCCTGGAAGTAGAAGTGACTCTGAATTTTAGAGTCAAACTTCAGAGAAGCATTCTTTAAATGCATGAGTAGTTTAATCAGCCACGACCCACATCCCTGTGAGACCTTGGCTACATTAGTCAAGTGCAAAGGGGGTAGTCTGCGTGAATTTACGGCATGTAGCATAATGGTACAGGTTTTACTTGGAACAAAACACTTGTGTCTTGATCAGTGTGTGGTCCATCGTGACATCAGTTTTAATAACATATTGAACCACAAGAAATGAACAGCTGAAGTTAATAGACTTTGGTTCTGGTAAACGTGTTGACACTGACATTATTACCATGGTGAGAGTCTAAATCCCATAAAAGATTTAACAGATACTCATATAAGATAATATTCTTACTGATATATTCTACAGATGATACGTTTGTTCAATTGTTGAAAATCTCTTACCTTTGTAAACAGGACAAGCACTCCCGGATGAGAAGTCTATGAGACAGACGTATATAGCCGAATCTAGTCGCTTGGTTTTTAATCTACAGAATGGTAAACAGACATTGGGTCCACACCATAAAAAAATCAACAGGGGCCCATGACAAGAAAAAAACACCATTAAGCATTAATGAGAAGATATATGAGAACATTAGTGCATTACAGGAAGAGACCATACTATACATGACTAACAAACTCTCTTGTAAAACCTTATACAGAATGCGTAGACTTAAGATTTTGATTCAGGATCCAGTCTACATACCAATTTGCAGCAGGTCTTGGATCATGAATGGTTTAGCATGAAGCTGAAGGAAGGATGAACACGTTTCAAAAGGCTCAGGTAGTCTAACATACTATTTAAGAAATGCAATATTAAGATTGGATAAGGTTACATATAATTGTTTGAAGAATGTGTTTATTGTATTGTGGTAGGTCTATATAATTTGTAATTGATTCCATAAGCTACAGTTTGTTAGGTTAAGTCACAACACAAGTTCATGCAAGACAATCAAATAAACAGCATTTAATATATTCACATGTTTTTTATTTTTTGTATGTTCAGATTCTTTTGCTTTTTATAAAGTGAAAGTAGGGTTTTGCTATTCTGATAGCCAACAGGTGAGTTTCATTTGTCGCAACCCCTGGATTTCTTGTGCACTCATTGACAATGCTGTGCTATGACCTATAACCTATATGATTTTTGAGCGGAAAGCAGTTAGGAGGTTTATGATGAAAATTGTGACTTTAGGCATCCGTAAATAATAGTGACTTGACCTTGAACTAGTGCCTTCAACAAAAGGTTAACCTTAGTAATTATATGTTCATTTTAGACTTGGCTAGTGCTGCTTTTGCAGCTCCATCTGTTGTTATCATCACTGGAGTGAAGATTTCATATTTCGAAAGGTACTTCATAATGTGAGACCCAAGTGCTAAAGTACTTGCCATGAACTACTCAAAATCAAAAACTGAGTGGCAAGAGAGCGTGCTAGGCTAAAAACAAACCCTAGCTGTCCGGCACTCCCGGCCATCCTACTCTCCAATGTTTGCTGTTTGGATAAAATGGATTAAATCCGACTCCTACAAACTACACGGAGTGAGTTTAGAGACTGCTGCGTCTTTGTTTTCACAGAGACATGGCTCAGCGAAAGAGTTCCAGACGCCACCATTCAGCTAGACAGGCTAACTACGTTTCGTGCTGACAGAAACACAGCTCTGTGTGGTAAGACTTGTGGTGGTGGCTTGTATGTTTCCATCAACACAGAATGGTGCATGAACTCAACACTAGTCTCTAGTTACTGCTCATCGCTATTGGAGTTTGTGACTGTTAGATGCAGACTTTTTTATTTACCACGGGAATTCACTACCGTGCTCATTGTCTGTGTTTATGTTCCACCCAGCGCAAATGCCAGTGATGCGCTCTGTGAACTGTATGGGGCTATTAGCGAACTGCAGAACACTAACCCGGATGGACTTTTTATTGTTGCTGGAGATTTAAATCATGCAAATCTCAAGTCAGTGCTCCCTAAATTCCATCAGCATGTGGACTTTGCAACGAGGGGGGAAAACACGCTGGATGTTGTGTATACAAACATTAACAGTGCGTATCGGGCGGGGCCCCACCCCACCTCGGCTACTCAGACCACATCTCTGTTATGCTAATTCCGGCATACAGACCGCTCGTCAGACAATCGAAACCAGTTGTGAAGCAGATGAAAACCTGGCCGGCAGGAGCCATCTCCGCTCTTCAGGTCTGTTTTGAGCACACTGACTGGCACGTGTTTAGGGAAGCAGCAACTGACAGCAACTCCACTAACTTGGAGGAATATGCATCATCAGTGACCAGCTATGGCCAAACTGTCCTCTATCAAAGAGGCAAAGCGTGCACACGCTCAGAAAATCCACAGCCAATTCATGGCCAGCAGAGACACCACCAGCCTGTGACAGTGATGCCTCCCTTCCTAATGCGCTGAACGATTTCTACGCTCGGTTTGAGGCACAAAACGGTGTGACAGTGAGGAAGACCACCCCTCCCCCTAACGACAGAGGATGCTCAGAGGATGTGTGGACCAACTGGTTGATTTCTTCATGGACATCTTCAACATCTCTCTGAGCAGCACCATAGTTCCAACATGCTTCAAGGCCACCACTATTGTGCCCATGCCAAAGAAGTCTCCAGTGTCCTGCCTCAATGACTACCGTCCCGTTGCACTTACGCCTGTCATCATGAAGTGCTTTGAGAGGCTTGTCCTGAGGCACATTAAGACCGTGCTGCCACCCTCACTGGACCCCCTGCAATTCGCCTACCACCCAAACCGCTCAACAGATGATGCCATAAACACAACCCTTCACCTGGCTCTCACCCATCTGGACAACAAAAACTCATATGTTCGAATGCTGTTCATAGACTTCAGTTCAGCATTCAACACCATCATCCCTCAGCACCTGACTGAAAAGTTGAACCTGCTGCGCCTGAACACCTCCCTCTGCAACTGGATCCTGGACTTCCTGATGGGGAGACCTCAGTCAGTCTGGATCGGGAGCAACATCTCCAGCACCACCACACTGAATACGGGTGGTGGGTCTCATCAGCAAGAACGTCGAGTCAGCATACAGAGAGGAGGTGATACGGCTAACGGACTGGTGTAAAGCCAACAACCTGTGTCTGAACGTGGAAAAAAATAAAGAGATGGTTGTTGATTTCAGAAGAGCACAGAGAGACCACTCTCCGTTGAACCTCTCCTGGTCGCTCAACACCAGTTCCACAGTGAAAAAGCCCAGCAGCACCTGTACTTTTTGAGAAGGCTGAGGAAAGCCTTCCTCAGCCTTCTCAAAGATCTACCACCCCCCATCCACACAGAGGGACAATTGAGAGCATCCTGAGCAGCTGCATCACTGCCTGGTGTGGGAACTGCACCGTATCGGACCGCAAGACCCTGCAGCGGATAGTGAACAGCTGAAAAGATCATCGGGGTCTCTCTCCCCTCTGTTATGGACATCTACACCTCATGCTGCATCCAGAAAGCCACCAGCATTGTGGCTGACCCCACACACCCCTCCCACTCACTTTTCTTTGTCCTGCCGTCTGGTAAATGGTACTGAAGCATTTGGTCCCTCACTACCAGACTTTGCAACAGCTTTTCCCCACAAGCTATAAGACTGTTAAACACATAATAACGGACTACAAATCTCACTACTGCCACTGGACTGTTCTTATTATTTATAAGTAATGCACATGTCACTTTACATGTCACATAACTCACTGCATCACTTTTTTTGGTCTGAGTTGTTTTGTATTGTTTTTGTAATGTCTGCTGCACTTTGTGTATATAATTTTTGTATTATTTTATTGATTGTACTGTGACTATGTTTTGTCCTGTGCTGACCGTTTGCACTCGGTGCACTTTATGTATAGACTGTGTTTTTGTATATACAGTACACTGTAGTTTTGTTTAGCCTAGTCTCTGTTTTGTTACTTGCATTGTACGGTGTACTTTGTATTGTGTTGTTTGTTAGCACCTTGGTCCTGGGGAAACGTTGTTTCGTTTCACTATGTACTTGTATATGGCTGAAATGACAATAAACTCCACTTTGACTTTGACCAGAAATAAGAGTCTGCTTTCATGTCCTGGTAATAATTAGATCATTAGATGCTCCCGTACTGCTAAACTAATTTTAAAAAGGATATATTTTTATCAGAAAAATCGGACCATTTCTAACCATTCATTCAACGCAGCTCCTGGTCCAGGCCCTTGTCATCTCTAGGCTGGACTATTGCAATGCTCTACTGGCAGGCCTTCCTGCAAAATCACTCAAACCACTTCAACTAATACAAAATGCCGCAGCTTGTCTGGTCTTCAAAGAACCAAAATGTGCCCATGTTACACCTCGCTTCATTGGTTACCAATTGCAGCACACATCCGGTTTAAATCTCTGACACTCACAAAACGACCAGTGGTTCAGCACCATCTTATCTTCATTATCTCTTTCAAAAATACACTCCCTCAACATGCCTACGATAATCAAACGGACAACGTCTTATCATTCCATCCTCCAAACGCTTTCTGTCACCCTGCAGTTTTACATTCAATATCCCCCGATGGTGGAACGATCTTCCACACCCTGTTCAGTCTGCCTCATCCCACACGTTATTTTAAAAACTCCTCAAAACCCACCTCTTCCGGGAGCACCTCTTATCACTCTAATACTCCTCTTATCACTCTAACACTCCTATTAAAAAACCCTTTTTGGGTTTTGTCTAACCAGAAGAATTGTATCTTTGTATGACTTTGCGTTCTGTTATCTTGGGATTTATTGCTTCATTGTTCTTCTCGCTTTGTAAGTCGCTTTGGACAAAAGCGTATGCCAAATGCCTAAATGTAAATATTTAAAAGAACGCATGTATGCCTTATGTATTTTTTTATGCCTTTTTGTAGTCTGTATCAGTCTCAAACAGCATTTCCAGCAACAAACAGCTGTACAAGAACAGTTTAATGTTTGCAGTGAAACTGTTGTCTAATGAGGAAAAACATCATTTTATTCTAATTTTAATTAAAGTCTGTTTGGTATTGAATGTTTGTATGTAGAAAAGATGTATTCAACTGCTGTGTTTTCTGATGAAAGAAAATGATTAAATGAGAAAAGTATCAGTATCAAAGTATCATTTTATTTAGTAGTCAGTTGTTTTGTATTTTAAATGATGAAATAATTTAATGATGTCAAGATAGGAGAAGTGGTTAATAGTTTGTCTTTTTGTGTTTTTAAAAACAATGAACTTGTTCAATATACCATCACTGTATAGTAGAGGTAAATGACTCAATACAAGCATTCCAGTATAGTCCTGGGGTGTCAAATTCCAGGCACACCTTTTTGGAAGTTTGTAGTAATCCTGAAAACTTTGAAAGTTGAGGTTCATAACCCAGAACACAATGGAATAATGTAAGTCCTGTGGATGAATGAATCAAAGAGTTTTGTGCATATTCTGTCCAAGGCAGAAATTCCACCACCGGTGTTGCTCACAGCTACAATTGCTGCGGAGATATCGTCTGATTTCCTGATTCAAACGCTCCACTTTGCCATTGGATTGAGGATGATATCCAGAGGTGAGGCTTACGTTGATATCTAAATGTTGGCAAAAGGCTCTCCACACTCTGGAAGTAAACTGAGGTCCATGGTTGGATCCTCCCTGGATCATACCTGCGGGAGAGAGCATCAGCTTTGCTATTTTTACTTCCTGGGTGGTAAGTTACAGTAAACTGGAACCTAGTAAAAAAAATAATGCCCATCTGGCTTGTCTGGGGTTAAGGCATTTTGCACTCTTGATATATTCTAGATTTTTGTGATCTGTAATCACCTGAAATGGGTGAGCAGCTCCCTCCAGCCAGTGAGGCCACACAGAAATAGCCTCCTTCATTGCCAGAAGCTCCTTGTTTCCCACGTCATAATTGGACTTAGCTTGGGTAAGTTTCCTGGAGAAATAGGCGCAAGAAAATAGTTTAGCTGGTGACCCATGACGCTGTGATAACACCGCTCCTCCACTCACAATTTAAAGTATCTACTTCCAGAATGAAAGGGAGTTTGGGATCTGGGTGTTTCAGTAGGGGGGCAGTAGTGAATCGATGCTTCAAATCAAGGAATGCCTGCTCTGCCTCTGTGGGAAACAATTTCTTTGGTTGGTCTAGGCTACTTAGTAACAGCTTGAATCTTGCTATTGTCCATCTCCACTCCTTGATGGTTTATCACATAGCCTAGAAACGTAGTTTGCTTCACATAAAATTCACACTTTTCAGCTTTAACATACAATTGATTCTGCAACAAATGAGAAAAGATGAGTAATGTGCTCCTCTTCACTTTTAGAAAAATCTCATTAATGAATGACTGGAACACTGCAGGAGCATTAGCAAATCCAAATGACATAACTAAATACTCGTAGTGGCCCCTTGTGAAAGAATGTGGTTTTCCATTTATCCCCTGCTCTGATGCGAATTAAATTATAAGCATTCCTTATATCTAGCTGAGTGTAAATCTTAGCCTTGCGTAGCATCTCAAGAGCTGAAGGTACCAAAGGTAGGGGGTAGCGGAACTTTACTGTTACATTGTTTAGCCCCAGGTAATCAATGCAAGGCCTTAAACTACCACCCTTCTTTTCTATGAAGAAAAAGAAGGGTGGCAGCAGGAGACGTGGAAGGGCGAATAAAACCAGAATTTAGTGCCTCCTCAATGTATTCTTCCATGGCCTTGCTTTCTGGGATGGAAAGAGGATAAACCTTACTGCATGGTGGCGTGGTGTTAAATAGGAGGTCTATAGCACAGTCTCCAGGGAGGTGAGGCGGTAGCTTGGTGGCCTTCTCCTTGCTGTATACTTCCTGAAAAGACCCATAACAGGTGGGAATGTGTGTGTTATATTTGTCATTGCAGGCCAGCTTAACTATAAGACATGGTACTGGAATGGGGTTTACAAAACAGGTAGTTAGACAAAATCCAGGATCATTTGCTCAGACTGACTCAAACATCGCTAAGATACGTGGCTTCCTCACTATGGCCGATGCGGAAAAGCTTGTTCATGCCTTTATGACATCTAGACTGGATTATTGTAACTCTCTCTTAGGTGGATGTTCAGCGTCCCTCATAAACCGTCTACAGTTAGTTCAAAATGCTGCAGCTAGAGTCCTTACTAGGTCTAGAAAATATAATCATATTACACCAATTCTTTTATCACTCCACTGGTTGCCCGTCAATCACCGTATTACCGTCAAGATCTAACTGCTAACCTACAAAGCACTAAATGGGCTAGCCCCCAAATACATCACAGACCTCCTATCTCACTACAAACCGCTCTGTGCTCTGCGATCTCAAAACGCTGGTCTGCTGGTTGTTCCTAGAGTTAATAAATCAAGTAAAGGTGGTAGAGCCTTCTCTCACTTGACCCCTAAACTCTGGAACGAGCTCCCAGATACAATTCGGGGCCCCTAAACTCTGGAACGAGCTGCCAGATACAATTCGGGGTTCAGACACACTCTTGCAGTTTAAATCTAGACTAAAAACCCATTTCTTTAGTCATGCATTTTCAAATTGACAATTGTTTTCTACTGACAAGTATATTTATGTTCACAATGCCATGAACAGCTGCTACGCTAATTATTCTCTGTTTCCTCCCGGGTTTCCTCCCGGGGGAGTTTTAGATCAACCTGCATCACTAAGGATCTCTCATCGGCGGGTCAGTCTGGTCCCCAGTTTTCCCTCCGGTGGTCTCTGCCATCAGTCGTTCCCAGAGGATGTTCTCCACGGCCAGCTCCTTGGATGGTCACACTTAGCACCATTGTTTCAGTATTTCTGTCATTTTCTCCTATTTAAAACAATCATATTATCACCAGCTCGGTCTTTTCCTACTTTTCATTTAACCTCATACTTAACCAATCATAATCTAGGTTACAGACTGCAGCTTTAATTTGCCAGAGGAGAACTGGCCCTCCCCGACCAGCCTGGTTTCTCACAAGGTTTTTTCTCCATTTGTACATTCTATGGAGTTTTTGTTTCCTTGCCACCGTCGCCCTGTTGGCTTGCTTAACGGGAGTCTGCTGACACTAGCATAGCCACCACCCTCACTATCTGTTCCTTAGCAACATTTATGTTTGTTTATCTGTTACTTTTCATCATTTTCTGTCTGTGCATGATTGTATGTTTATTAATGTGTTCTGTCTTTTTCTTAGTTAATCTGTTTACTTTAAGGTGGTTTCATGTCAAGTTTACTTTAAACTTTTTTGCTATTTTGCGTATGTTTGTACAGCTGCTTTGTGACAATGTACCATTGTGAAAAGCACTCTATAAATAAATTAAACTTGAACTTGAACTTGAACAAACA
>JBAJNP010009298.1:0-14029 GCA_036877545.1 Yasuhikotakia modesta
ACTCTCACACACTCTCACACACTCTCACACACTCTCACACATACACACACACTCTCACACACACTCTCACACACACTCTCACACACACTCTCACACACACACACACACACACACACACTGTCACACACACACACTGAAGGCATCAGCTGAACATCTGTGAAGGTCCAGCAGAAGGTGAATCAAGGATCTGAGGTCACTGATAAAATGTTCCTCCTGGAGGAATTTTACAACAAAGAAAAGAATCAGGGCCAGAGTCACACACACCAGTCAGAGCAAACTAAGAAAAAACATTTACGGAATGGTATGTGAATTTATTTTGCTTAAATTAAGTCTGTTTCAGGACCCTAGAAGAGGTAAAATAATTTATTTGACCATTAAGCAGCCTTAACCCTTCAATCATAGCATTACCAAAAGAACAACACAATTTTTTACAGTATACACCAGTATACACCACAGTGTTATTTGCACTACCTTCATGCAGAAAAATTGTCCTGAAGACAGGACAGCAATTGTATTATATTAATGAAACTCTAATAAGAATCACCAATGAGGATAAAAATATAAAAAACATGAAAAGTGAAATGTTGATAAACTTTATGATAATGATCCTGACAGGAGATTAAATATCAGACTGTCTGCACAACAAACTACAAAATGTGCTGAATAAACTAAACTAACATCTGCTCAGTTTTACCAGCTGCAAGCTAAGAGAGAGAGAGAGAGAGAGAGAGAGAGTCTGAAAAGCAATAATCAATCTAGCTGTGTCTCTGCAGTCTCTCACTAAACAACACGTGAGAGATCTGTGAACAGAGACATCAGTTAGACCTGCTCACCTCTGAGGGTTGTGTTTTCTCTCTAACACACTCAAGATCTTCTCCTGGTCTTCACCACCAGCCACGATCATTTCACCTCCACTAAACCTCTCTTATCTGCCCTCTCTATCTCTCTCTGAGTCTCTCTATCTCTGTCTGCTCAGATCTGCTGTGTGTTCCTGCTTCTCTAAAACAGACCCATCATTAAGATTTCAGCACAGATATAATCAATCAATTTCACAATTTCAACTATTGATAAACATCCAGATCTCTCAGACTTTTATTTACTAAAGTATCACAAAACAATTGTTGTGTGTGTGTGTGTGTGTGTGTGTATGTGTGTGTATATGTGTGTGTGTGGGGGGGGGGGGTCACTCATGTGGACACAGGGTCACAAGGTCACTCTAAATCACTGAATTCTGACAGATTCTTGTGAGATCTGTCTCCAGGGTTCAGTTCCTCTCAGGTTTATTATAAACGTTGACAGAGTTTACCAGCAGGGTCTTACACAAACTCCAGCAAAGTCACTCTGAAATATCACACAACATCTCAAAGCTTTTCACAGGCATGCCAAGCAAACACAGCCGCAGTTAAACTGTGCAGAGGTGGTCTGAAATTATCCTGGAAAATGTGCCAATTTAGACCCTGATCCAGACAAGATTAACTCCTGGAAACCGGCTGCACCGCACACATCTGCAGCAGCACACCAGAACACAAACACCTGGAGTTACTCCATCTGTGTTCTGCACTATAATATAACTGATGCAACAGTGACGTGAGCTTAGCTGGGACAAATTCAAGACAGAGGAGCGACACATTAAGCACTTTCAGTGAATGGGACCCGTGTGCCTATAGCAGCAGTGTGTGCAGTTATAGCTGTTGTTATTGGTGGATAAAAGCCCTTGCAATGTTGTACCTGACCAATCAGAATCAAGTATTTCAGAGCCATGTAATAAGCACATATACAGCAAATATATCATTTTAACTCCTATAAAGGATCAATGAGATTTTTCTCATTGTGACAAATTTTCAAGGATATATAATCACATTTTTCACGCAGGTTTTTTACCATTATTGTCCATGTTAACTTTGATTAGATTCTCACAGTTATAATACAAGAATGTGGATCAACAACACTGTCATGCAGGACAACACATTTATAATCTATGAAATATAGAATAAAAATATCATTTATCATGTTGTATTAAAAAGATTTGTATTAGGAAATTACAGTTTGATGCGTTTAATTGTCATAATAATTGTCAAATAATGCCACAAGGCAAAACATCTTAATAGCAGGACAGAAGTTTTGGCAGATACACTGATTTTATCAGCAGAGGCAGTAAATCAGAACTCAGACTGATGCAAGTGTTCAGAGCTGCATGTACAATCACAGATGTGTGTGTGTGTGTGTGTGTGTGTGTCAGCACTCTAAATGCAAATAATCCTAAGAGATTGTGTTTGTTTATGTGTGTGTGTGTGTTTGGCACAGGGTGACATTAACAGATGTGCTTGTTCTGCATTTCTGCTGCTGTCAAAATGACAGGATGGACAGAGATGAAGGAAACCATGAAGAGAGAGAGAGATAAAGTGAGAGGGAGATCTTACCTGCAGGAGAGAGACATTGCTCAGACTCAGCCTGAAGAGATGGTTTCTACAGAGAAAAATAGCTTTAGGCTTGGCAGATAACAGATTCTGTGAACGTGTGTGTGTGTGCGTTACCTGGCTCCCACTATCAGCTGGTTTCTGGTGAGGTCAAGAGTGAGGGGAGAGTAATCTCTCACTCCAGGCATGGAGAAGGAGAACATCAACGGTCTCAGATCTACAGCAGAGAAGATCTCAGGTCACATTTACACAGGCAGCATGTTTGACCTGTAGTTTACCTGTAGTTTCAGATCATTTAAAAAACAAGAACTCTCTTTTAGAGAGTGTAGTGTCCAAACACACACTCCACTGGCCTCAAGAAACTGTTCAGATGTTTGTATTAGAAAATAAAAATTTTCTGAAGCAAATAATATAAAATACTTTCAGCTTTCACTTGCAAAAGATAAAGGAGAAGAATAATAGAAATACTGACTAGAAAGAAGAACACAGTGTATTTATTTAGCATTGAAACCAACTTTGCAGACAGTGTTTATTTCCCACAAATCCCTGACACACAACTAAACTCTCAATGTCCCCCAATTAAAAATACATTTTCTCTAGCTTATCACTGTGAGCAAAACCACAGGTCATCAGTCTCTCTTTAAGAAAGCAGCTGCCTCTGGTGTGCAGTTCACTTTACAGAGAAATTATGGGAAACAAATGATTGTAAACACCATCACATCCACACTAAAGTCTGACAAAGCCGTTCAGGTTGTAAAGGCAAAACCTGCAGAGCAGCTTGTGTTTGTGATAATAGAGTTACTGAACACACACTGTCTAATGCCGATATGAGCCTCAACAGCATGTCCTGACGTTACAAACGGTTCAGTCTCTGAGAAACATCTGAGAAACAGATGCTCAGACCTGCTGAAAACAAACAGCTACCAAGAGAAGGTTGTTGAAACCTTAGCCAACACTGATCAGCCAGTCTCAGCCTGGTTGGATGGATGGATTGAGAGGCGTTTGGGAATCTGTTAGCAAGCCAGGCTGGGAGGCATAGCTAAAGACCAGTGGCTGTTACATAAAGGCGAGGGACAGAAAGAAATGAGGTGTTTTACACCCACCTGTGTGGGGCGTAACCGGGTGCAATTTCCTCCGGCACTCCTCAGGCAGTGACGGCATGGGCTTGGGGTCAAAGGTTGCTGAGAAGGACGGAGTTTGTGACGTGGCAAGAGGTAGCAAGACAATGTACATGAGGAGTCTGACAGAGGACAGCCGTTTGGGCTGCAGCGGTGATGTTGCCATGGCCACCGCAACAGTCGCTCCCGTGATTTGGAGCAGTGAGATGGTCCTGAAAACAGATTTTAAAGACAAGGTTTAGAAGACAAACAGTCTTTAGGAGCAGCAATCTTGTAACTGAACTACTCAGACTTTCATGCGTGTCTTATAGTTTGTAAAAATATAGTTTCAAGTTGCTACCCAAACACTGATAGGAGAAACACAAAACAGGTGAAATAACATAGGAAAAACATCAACAGACAAAAATGTTGCATTTCAAAAGGTTCTTTACATTTATGCTATAAAAGAGGTTCCTCTACAGACAGACAGAGGGAGGCTGAGAGATGCCTTCATTCTCTCCTGACAGTTTACAAGCTGTTCCTCCTGCTGTTTATAATCCAGTAATCCCTCATTTCTCTCATCAGTGTCAGTGACTGCGGAGGTGAGCGCAGCAATCAATGCGCTTCTAAACATGACATTGATTTTGCTGGAATTTTTAAGCCTGTGTGGCTGTGAAACAACAGATCAATTAAACTTTATTTAATTCTAAGTGGTAAAAGAGATTTTTGATTCAACTGCAGCCTGGCCTGTAGAAGATCTCTGTGGTGTTCAGCCAGGATCACTTAATCTTTCCATTAAGAATGTGACAGCGCAGGTAAACACTCACCTGAGCATGTGATACACACACACACACACACACTGTTTCATGCTTAACACACACTCTCCTGTGGCCCTCAAGTACACACACGTAATCACACCTTTAGTCACACTTAAACACACTTCCTGATGTCTGAGAGAAAACCGTACAGCGTCTGTCTTGCTTTTACCCAAACACACCATCACACGCTGGGATCAGCTGATCTGTAGAGACTTTAGAACCGGGCCTAGACAGAATCTGCACATACGGAACATGTCATCTACAAATATTGTGTTATTTTAACATGTTGTGTGTTTTATACTGTAATTATTCACCATGACACTGACTCAGTAACATAAACAACATTATTTTATAATGCATCAGGAAGTTTTATTTGTGTTATACTGTAATGAAAAATGTCACTGTGATACTTTTTGTTGATTTGTTACTAAACCAATAGTTTTAGAGTTTAGAGACCAGCAGAGTTTAAACGGGCTGTTCAGGAAACTTCACAGGCTGTTCATTGAAAGTTATATTTAGTGACACATTTATTTAAACAGTTTTAACTGTAATTTATAAACTGTATTTATGTGGAGGGCAGAGATGGAGGTGCTGCAGTATTTGGCGGGTGCAGGTTTCATGCGCGCTGTTGGCTGCGGGTGCCATGCGGTGCAGCGGACAGTTCAATGCAAACCATGTCTAATGCAGCTCAAAAGAAAAAGACCCTCCAATCCCTCAAATCCCTCTAATACCCCAGAACCCCACATTCATCCTATTCATGCCCTCGTCCTCAAACTCATCTCAGCAACAGACACAGAGACAGAGAGAGACAGAGAGAGAGAGAGAGAGAATACGGTGAAAGCCAAAGATGATAATGACAAATGAACCGGGGGGTCCGGGGTCAGACAATGAACACACTAGGTGGGCCACTGACAACGTGTCTGGACTGATTCCTACAGGGTTAATAGATGAGATTTGATAAAGAGAGAATAAATGAGGTCAAAGCCAGTTGACATTTCTGTTTCAAACACACACACACACACACACACACACAAACAACAGTCACACAACTGTGATTTTCTGTATCAGAATATGGGGCACAAAATCTGTCTAAGCAGAGTCTGACTGAACCTGCAAACAGGTGTGTTAAAAGCATTTTTGAGTGATTCTCAAGGGTATCTCAGTTTTTATAACACAACACTTTTATAACACAAGTTTACATACAGTTTGTCTGCTCTTCAAAGACTACAAACTAATGTTATTATATAACAGAGTTCTGAGGAATGTGTGAAAATAAATCACAAGTATGAGATTAAAACGGATTAAACTGCTTCTCAGGTTCACACAGAATTGAAAGAGTCAGTACTGGATGAATTTGTATTGAATCTGATGATTATCTGAATTTAAATAAACTGCTAGAATATTCTTACATATAATCACTTTTATTGATTTTGTTGAATGGATCCACCTCAGCTGTCTGTCCTTCTCTCAGTCTATATCATCACCTTATATTCCTTACAGATGTCTAACACCTCACATTCTGCTCTCATCTCTATCTATCGTTCCTCCTGCTCTGAGCCGCAGACTGACCCTGTCCTGTCATGTTATCCACACAATGTCAAAGCAGAGTTCAAAGTTCACACCGTGAGCTCAGTGTGCAGATCAGTAACTGGTTTTGGTGAATGCGTGGTGGTACAGTCACATACTGGAGTAGCAGTTTTGGTAGACATTGTTACTGTTAACATGAGACCAGAGCAATAAAACTGCTTGCTAATGTTGTCTTTGTAAAGCTGTTATCATTATTAATCCTTAAATATCTGTCACTTCTGTGTACAACTAATAAACACTGTCCATTACTAATGGAGGAGTTAAAAGAATCACTTCTGCTATTTGTGTCCCACAAATTTACAGTGTAAGATTGTTATTGCAGATGGAGGCTTTACAGTAAACAACAGAACACAGAACTGTCCTGTTACACTCGTGTGTGTGGTGTGTGTGTAACATGTACAAAATTGAACTGCTCTCAGATCTGGAGTTTTGTGCGTCACTGATAATGAGTGAAAATATCAAATGTGTAGAACTGAACTCCAGCAAAATTCTCATGTGATCTCAGAGGTTTTTCATGCAAACATTACTGAAGACAACTGGTCCATGTCAGCAGTGTGTATAAACACACAGCTGACAGATAAACACTGTCTCACTGCTTTATAAACCCTGCAGCATCTCAGCACTGACGCAGACACTGTAAACGTCTGCTTTAAGTGGAGAGAGAGAGAGAGAGAGAGAGAGGGACAAGTGGGATATTGGCAGGTGGGATTGATAGAAACGTTTCAAGGTGAATCCTGGTTTCAGGAAGGATCAGACAGCTGGAGGTTTTAATTTACTCCAGATGTTACAGAACAATCAGAAACACAGTTCCTACTGAAAGTTACTCAAGTGCAAAACAAACAATGAAAACTACAAAATATATTGTGTCAAATGTCCAGGTTTAAAACTTAACATGAACAGTGAGTTCAGCTGAACAGATAGGCTCAGTCACCTGATAAAAACAGGGGCAGAACTTCACCGTTGCCCCCTGACATTCCCCCTGGGGAACATCCAGTTTTGCCCGCAGGATTCTGGCTGCCCTCAATCCCACAATTCCCCTGAGCCCTGAGAGGGGTCACACAACCCAAACCTTTATCCCCAAAACAAACACCCAGAATGAACTGTAGCCTCATTCACTCGGCAGGGGCTCTGTGCACTAATCCTAGTTAGGGCACCAAAGACGGCCTGGCGACCCCTGTGGCCAAAACCCAGACCAGACACCCTTTGCACCCACCTGAGCAACCACAGCGAGATCCAAGCTGAAGATTAGCATGTAAATGTCACAGTTGCACAGATGTGTTGTTCCTCTGAAAGCGTTTCTTTCTCAGAGAAGTCTTCTGTTTTTCTTCAAGTCTTCAGTGTCAGTGAAAGGCTGCAGTGTGAGAGCGCGACTCTTTAGCACGTGAATGAGTCCGTTGAGCGGCACAGCCGTTGGGAGCACGTGGTCACCCGACAGAGCCGAGCGCTGCTCTCAGTCCTGACCACAGACTCACACACCGGACAGAATCTTAAACAGCAGCACAACAACACACTCTTTCATGATATCCATCCTCACTCTCTCCACGTCTCTCTCCTTCATCATCTCTCTCTCTGTCTGTCTCTGTGCTGCTGAGACGCATCTGCACAAACACTGTATCGCCATTTTCATATTTCAGTGGATTCATGAAGATGAAGGTTTAATGAACTTCTAATGCTTTAAACTACAATCCCAGCATGCAGCTGTACAATATTTATATATTTACTTGTCAGTATGGTTGTCAGTAATTGACACACTGACACTGAAGTCTCAGAACCTTTAATTATAATAAAAATAAAAATAATATAGATAGTTCAGGTTTTCTTATACCAATTAATAATTGCCTCAAATATTTTCTGCATTTACCCGCTTATACTTCTAATACATTATACAGCATTTTCCTACAGAAACTAATGAGGTGTTAAACACTTTTTACAAACACAATCTGTTATCATCTACTGAATTCACTCCTGACTAATGAAAAGAACTGAAAACTTTTTTAAACACCAAACAAATATGTTTTTATGTCATTCTAGCTGCACACAGTGATACAAACAAAAAATGTTTCTGCAGCTCTGCAAGGTACTGTCATGTCAGTAAAACAACTGCATGAACTGCATGATATTATATTTAGAACTGAGTGAAACTGATGAACAGATGAATGATTCTCAGAAATTCTCAAAAAATGAATTTAGCATCAATTAAAATTAAACTGAATGTATTTGATTGTAAATTTAAATTTAATTGATATAATGAATTTGAAATGAAATTAATTTTATTGTATTGAATTCAAAATGAAGACAAAGAGTGTGATGTCAGATTGATTAACAGACAAACAGACAGACGAATAAAAGACACAAAACATGAGACACCAGAACAATATTGCTAAATTCCTGCAGAGTAACTCCCTGTGTTCTGAGCCAGACAGACACACACACACTCACACACACACACACACACACGGCAGCAGCACGGGCTGAGAGAACAAAGAGAATTGGACACACAATGGGGAGGTCTGGAGATGACGGCCAAACTGTTTATCAGAATACCTCAACAAAACACACAGACAGAGGAGAGAGAGAGCGACAGAGTGTGGAGAGATGAAGAAATTTCAAATGATACAGGCAAACACAAGGACAGCAGAGACATGTGGACAAAACTGTTTCAGGAAAATCATGGAGCAACAGGATGAGGGGAAGCGGGTCGTTTTGTCCAGGGCTGAGAACAGACCTGTGGTGTTACTCACCAGCACTGAGGAATCACAGAGGAGTCATTCCGACAGCGTCCGACACTCTTCAGATGTTTTACACGATCCTTACAGACAGAAATTATTTCAGCAAGCGTCTCGCGATCGGCTGGTCCAGCGTGAGGGGGGACGGGGGCTTCAGTGATGTGTGCAGTCAAGCATTCAGCCCTGTGAAAAACAAACTGTTAACTTTCTCAATGGAGGGAGGCTGCTGGGGGCATGTGTGTGTGTGTGTGTGTAAACTGCAGTTTCCCATAGTACTCATATTTAAAACACAAGGTGATGTTTCTGGTGCCTGAATTAATCTTTATATCTTATATTTTGTCCTGCCACAGTGTTTACAAACTTCAGTCAGGGAACACATCACGTTAAATGTAACTCTCAAAAATGTCTTCAAAAAAACCTTCAAAACCTAGAAACAGTGTAACTCATACATAATGTTTCTCTCTCTTTCTCTGTAATGTTTCTCCTTATAAATGCTTGTGCTTCCTTCTCTTTAAATGAAACAACATTTGCACAGATTTGCAGAGATTTGTAGGTGTGGTTATGCCTCCAAATACTTTGTGGATTCGCTGTATATTTCACACCAGACCTTTGCCTCCTCATTACCTAAGCATGCCACTCTGAATACTGATGTTTCTATGGCAACAACACCCCCCTTCAACATCCCATAATACTACAGCTGCAATTTTCTTTTCAATCAATTCAAATTTGACATTTCACAGTGAGAACAGGTGAAAAGAGATAAAAAAAAACACTCATTCAATCCACCCTGTCATTATAACACACACACACTCACACACAACAGAGAAAAAAAAAAAACACACAACAGGGAGGTTGATCCTGAGTTCAACTTTTGTACGTCCCTCTTTTGAGATCAATCTATTTCCTCATTCACCCATTCATTCAGCTATTCATCCATTCATCTGCATCTCTATTCACTGGAGTCACTGAACTGAGGTGAGATTCATTCATGTATCATGAGAAGAAGGAGAGCAGGAGTGACAGTTACTGCAGGAGATCGTGAGGAACAGGAGAACATCTCATCTTCATCACTGACATCATCTTAACCAACCAACTGCAGCAGAAACACCATGCTGGTTAACCAGTTTCCCGATAGTAAAACCAGCACCAATCTAACCAAAACAGGAACACATGAGAACCCACTACCTGCATAAATCAAATCCCACAGTGTGATTGGACTGAACTTCTGCTCCTCATGAATATTAACTATCAAACATGGGTGAAGACAGACTGACTGTGATATAAATTCCTGATTTACTCAAAACCAAAAACCATGAAAAGGAAACCAGGAGAGAAAAACTCTGCTCTGAATTTCATTAAAACCAGCATGAGTTTGATTGAAACACGGCTACAGGAAAGGCTTGTTTACTTACACCGTGAAATGAGCATGTTAGTGTTCAGTGTCTGGTGTTAATCAGTCTCAGTGATGTGTTCTCTCTCACAGCGTTAACTATGACCATCTGAACACATCTGAACACATGCCAGGAACACAAGTCATGTCAGAGCACAGGATGAAGAAAGACACGGCAGCTTTGGCCAACATGATGTCACTCTGACATTCATGATGTCATTTCTGATCTCAGCCAGCGCAGATTTCAGCAGCTTTATGCATTTAACTCCCTGTTTCCTCCACCAGTTTCATGTGTTTCCTTAACATTGTTCTTTACTTGTCTCTACCCTGTTTTTCTTATTTTTGCAGTGAAAGAAGGTGAGATTGAAAGAAAAAATTAGATAATTTTCAGATAAACACAGAATACGCCAAATTGAAACGATTTCTCCTGTTAAATAAAGAGACTCAGTATTTGAAGGACGGCAGCACAGAGATCCTCTGATTCATATTTATATTCTAGTTATTTTGGTTTATTTTGGTTTCCTCACAGAGCTGTTTGCTCATTTCTGAGCTTCTGTGACGGACGTCCAGCGTCCATGAACCACAATTCATTAGTCACATAAAGTTTCCTGAATGTCTTTAATGTTTCTGCTGCACAGCAGTAAGATTACAGTTAATGTTCTAAGATGTTTCTCCAGAGAAAAAGTCCAAGACATCTTAGATGTGAAAAGATCTAAGCAAAAATCTATAGTATGGAAACTCAAAATTTCCCACAGCTCTGAACTCTCTGTACATTAACACATTACGTTTGCATCTATTTTTATGTATTTCAAAAGAGTTTTACCACATCTGAAACAAAAGTGATACATGAATAAAACATGTCTGAGAACTGCTTCAGTTCTCTGGAGCTGAAGAAGATCATTTTTGCCTCTAGGAAGCGACCAAAACAAAAACAGAAGATGATGGTGCAATTTTGAGAATTTTCTAACCCTCAGGTGGGTTCCAGTCAGGTTTGAACTTTCTGCCAGAGAGTTAAAACTCCCTCGAGATGCCCCGAAATGTTCATTCAGAACATACACAACCCACATCACTTCACAGACGGAGAGAGGAAGAGGAGGAAACAACTGAAGATTACCTTGCAGGTCAAACATCAGGGAGGAATGAAACAGCTGATCTCAGAACAGAGACATGATCTGTGTTCACAACAATGAGTCTTTGAATCATTTTTACTGCATGTGAAACATAAGCACATATACAAATACAAGTTATGAAAACATACTTTTACTGCATAGACAAACTTTAATATTTACAATTCAAGACTCTCACTTTATTAATATTAATCATAAACTGCTTATTAATAACATTTACATTTATGCATTTGGCAGATGCTTTTATCCAAAGCGACAGTATATGTGCTACCTGGGAATCGAACCCACAGCCTTTGTGCTTCCAACGCAATGCTCTACCAACACGACAAAAAGATTTACCAGCAAAAACAGCCTGATTTAGTCTAAGGACAGACTTTAGCTGAATACTAAATGACTTTAGAAACATTGACTGACACAATAAATGATGTGTGAATTATGATCCATGTACAAAATCCAAAGAAACTGCCTTCATTTTAGGCAGTCAAACACACTTTAAAATCAAAAACTTTAAAAAATAAACTTCATCTCAATTTGTGCCAATCAATGTCCCAGCATGACACAGACCAACTGAGGGACTGAAATAAATGTCATTCTGAAAACCAGATGGCTGGTGGGAGAAAGAGCAACAGGGTCCAGTCTTCCCATCAAATGCAACAAACCGGACAGCGATTACCCACACACAGATCATGCCACATCTCTGAGGAAGTCAGTGATGTCAGAGCACAAGAGACTAATAGCGCTTCTGTTCTGACATTTTGTTAACCTTTAAAATGTTTCGTGAGAGCCGCATTCATCTTATTCTGCAGCGCTGCACAAACAGACCAGCAGTCAGAAGCTCCAGCAGAGAGATGAAACTGAGCAACGACACGAGCGCTGAGATCAGCGTGAGCAGGAAAGATGAGCGTGTGGTGAAGAGCAGAAGCTGAGGAGATGTTTCTCATGTACAGACAGTAGAGTCAGTGGCTCAGGGGTCAGCGGGGGTCCAGCGCCTTAATTAAGGACATCATGATGATTGGGGTCTCAGAGATGCTAGAGGTCAAAGTTCAAACTAGAGACCCTTTAAAAACTTCCTTTAAAACTAATCAAGAGTAGATCAATCATCACGACTCAGAGTAGCTTCAGTAACTAGTTTTACCTCCGTGTAAAATCAGTCTTCATGAGATCATTGTCTCACACTAAACCCATGTTCCTTCACAATTAGGAACTTCATGTCACAGAAAAAAGCTATTTGTAAAACTGTTTTGTTATCTAGTCAGAATGCAATTAAAGGACATTTTGTCAAACAGGATTACATCCACACATCTTCAGGCATCACTATTCCCGCCATGTTTCATGGAAGAAAACGGTATTTCTCAGGGTGAACCCCTCATCCGTCATGTGAAGCTGTAAATTATGGTGGGATTTACTCTGAAGGTGTGAACCTCAGCCGCTGCGTTCAATGTTTCAGCACAATTCACACTTAAACAGCAAATGACCACATCTGTAACAACAATAATGTAACAACTAAATTCCACCTCATATCTCGTCTAAATCTGTCTTAAACACATTACAGTCCAAACAACTCACCGCTGTACATGAACAAGCAGCAGCTGCTAGCCTCAAATTCAGTTTACTTATGTTTATGTAAGTTTTCAACAGTTTTCTGTGCACTGGCATGCACTGTGCTCACCAGAGACAGACAGAGATAACGCATGAATGAGGGTTTACATGTTACATGCCTTAAAAAAACACTTTCCTCTTACAAAAGACCTGCTTGTTTGACTGCCCCAGCCTCAGACTGCACAGACGCTTAATGGGTGAAGCCCCCTTAAAACACAACACACCCCACCCCAGTGACAGGCCTCAATGCATCATCTGTGCCTGTCGGACCACGGCGCTGTGCAGCCCAGAGCTTCAGGAACACCAATATTTTCTTTCATATGTAAAATATTTAGCTTGACCCAATTCACACAATCTCGGCAGTGTTGCCCTCCCGCACCTGTGGTTTACACAAACTCGCTCTGCAACCCCTAACACGACACCTCCACCCAAACCAGCCAAGCATGCATTCACCAGCCCAACATGAGGCAGACAACATGAAAAACCCACAGTTCCTTACTGCAGGTGTCTCCACCCAACTTATCCATCATCCTGTCTTCCTATCTTCTCAACATCAAGCAGGTTGTAGTGGACAAAAGAAACGCTAGCATGAGGTTTTTCTGCATGTATGGTTCAGCTAGATTAACTTGATCATGAAAAACTGATTGTCTCATTGTTTAATTGCATCTCTCACTTCACACATAATCTCTACATTGTCCCAAATGAATATTCAAAAAGACTTTTGTGCATTTACATTTTTCATATGTGGGTTTTTAGTATATAAACAATGTCAGGGAGACAAGCAGAACACACACACACACAACACCCCCTCACACACACACACAACACCCCCTCAAACACACACACAACACCCCTCAACACTGCATAACTTCAGAAGAAACACACAGCTGATTTAAACCAAGTTTCCTGAGAAAATCTGATGAATCTGTCCTAGATTCTGTTCTGTGGAGCTGAGCAGTACAAACATTGATCTCCAAGGAAATATTCAAATCTTGTATCATTTGAATCAAGATACAGAGTCTGAAAATCTGAGTTTTGAAGTCTGAAATAACCTTGAGGTTACAAACACTTTCTGCGGCAGGTTTCCTACAATGTCAATGTTCAACATAGCAAAGTTTGCTTTTTCAAATTACATAATGTTTTAAGTCACAATGTTTTAGTGACAGACTCTGTGTGTGTGTGTGTGTGTGTGTGTGTGTGTGTGTGTGTGTGTGTGTGTGTGTGTGTGTGTGTGTGTGTGTGTGTGTGTGTGTGTGTGTGTGTGTGTG
>JBAJNP010009299.1:0-18415 GCA_036877545.1 Yasuhikotakia modesta
TGGACCCGTTTCCTCTAGCAGCGGGGAAAGGTAATGAAATATTTTGGAAGTGGGACTTCGGGTCATGGAGTGCAGCAGTTAATTTAAACGGCACCGGACCACCTTATCGATGGAAGTCAGCGGCTGTTTTTAGCCTCGTGTTGAATGGCACCATCGCTGGCATTTAGCACAGCAATCATCTCCGCCTCACCTCCATCTCATATAATCCGTCTCTCTTTTTTCTCATTCCTGCTCCATTCATCTCCAGTTTTCCTCTTTCCTTAGTACACTTCTATCTTCTCTTTAATCCGTCACCTCCCGAGTCCTGTTCTGTTTTCCTTTCTTTCTTTCTTTCCCCCCTCTCTCGTTCTCTGCCCTACTTTAAGATCACTCTTCTAGGCTTAATTCCTGTTTTGTTTTTTTGCATTATTGATCGCTATTAATGTGTGTTTTTGTTTGTGTTGGTCTGGTATCGATCCTCACAGCCCGAGGTTGCCGGTGGGAAGGTGGACTGAGGAACAGGTAATGAGGATTATGACGAGGTAGAGGCTACTGGGACGCTCTTGCCGCCGCTCAGGTGTCATCTGAAATGCATAAATCGATCAGAGCCACACGACTCTCAATGAATTGGGTTTTTGTTTGGCATAGAATCGAGATTGCTTTAAAATAATTGAATGATTCACATAATTGTAATTTACATTTGATTAAGTAAATATTCTGAGAAAAGTGTTTTAAAAGCATACATAGAATTTAACTCAAAATATAAAGAAGATAAAATTAAACCTAAAAGGATAAAAGGTGATATAAATGCACACATGTGTTAATATGAAGATCTCTGACACACCAGAATGAAATAGCACTAGTCTGGTGTTAGGCAGGTTTTGGGTGAATCATGTCTGTAGATAATGGGGTGGTCTTTTCTAGGCGAGGGCTGATGTTTGGTCCGGGTGGGCTTGTGTTGTGATGCTGAGAGGCTGTATTACTGCAGTGGGGTCCTGCTGGAATGATCAGAGGAGGGATGATGGGAGATGGAGCCATTAGTATAACATCAAAGTGTGTGTTGGTGAGAAAGAAGAAACGAGTTGTTGGTGAGAAAGAAGAGAGTGTGTTGGTGAGAAAGAAGAGAGAGAGGTTATGAGAGAGAGAGAGAGACGCAGGTAAGCTGTGGACTTATAAACACCTAAACAGCCCTGAAAAGCGCTTCATCATCTCGTTCTGTTCACATGATGTGCTATGATGTCTGCTGTTGTTATCCAGGTACCGGCTGCACTTATTTATTTATCTATTCGCCGGTTACGAGCGCAGAATAGCAAACCGCTTTTTCCCTCCGCTGGGGAAGAGTTTCTGTGATTAAACCGATCAGTGCCATCACTCAATGTAGCGAAGAGGCGCTTTAGGGCAACAGCAAACCAAATTAGACAGATGATGGTGTCGCTGGGTATCAGACACCACGCGGTCGCTCTGCGCGTTAGCTGCTCGCGCTGTAGTCGCTAGCTACACTCAGATCCACTGCTTGTGTTTAATTAATTTTACATCAGCGTCGTTGCTGATTATCTCAGTGTGGCGCTGTGTCTCTCTCTCAGATAATGCACCACGGGTGGCGTCGGGAAATGTATTCTCCAAGATAACTGCTGCTGTTTTACCCCCCTCCCCAAATGAAAGGAGCAAGACCCCTGAAAATGAACCACCCACCTTTTGGGCTAGCGCTGACATCTCAATCACACGTCTCCCTGTTGAGCCCACAGGCCGGGGGAGAGCAAACAGATCTCTGACAAATCTAATCCAATTAGGAAATCATTATCCGTGTGATGCGGGGGCCGCCGTAAATCGATTCTGAGTTACTGCGTCCCCGCGGATTCTCAGACGCTCTGTTTGTCAGGCATTCTGAACGCAGCGGAAGCGTCTAGAAACTGATAGAGGTTTAATGAAACTTGGCTTTGAATAACTAAGGAGGTGACATTGATTGTAGGGAAAGTTTGCAGAGCGAAAATGGGTGTTTGATAAAGATTTTACTCGAGTAAGTCTGATGCTTCTAAACTGTTGGCCGCTAGCATCTGCGCCTAGCGCTGGCTTTGATGTTACAGAGTGAGAACCTCATCAGCGTTTAACGCAAACGTCAGCCCATAACATTATGAATGTTTGACTACCTGCTGAAGATTTTCTGGTCTCCAGTTTTAAGCAGGATGCATTCATGTGATATCACCATCTTACATTAGTGTGAACGTTTAACTAGTGTAACATTCATAGATAATAATCAAACTTTATAATAAGCATCTATAATGTCTGTTGCATGTTTTATGCTGTGATGGTTGTATGTGGTGTGTCCTTTTCTGACCCACACAAGCACTTACCACAAATGCTATAAACTTATACTTATAATCTTTACAAGTGTCTGAATTGTGATACACAATCCTTTTAGCTAAAATCTGTCTGTCCAGGATTCTGTTGTTAATAAATGAGATTCATATAAAGCTTTATTACAATACAGAATAAGTAACTGAAGGTGTTTTCTTCTTTTCCTCTTTACGGTTTGTGTTTTTAAGAGGGTGTAAATGTTAATGAAGAGCAGAAAGCACCACTCAGAGAAAAAGATGAGAGGCGCCTCTTCTTATCACAGCTGAAAAACCATAAATCAAAGACCGACGCAGCTGCGTATGCTAACACCAGCATCTGAAAGTAAACAGATTCTATATGAACCTTTGACTTAATTGTTTCCTTAAGCTATATTTGACTTCAAATGGTTTTACACTATGAACCTTTGTGCTGAGCTGAAGACCTGCTGTGTTCAGTAGCTAAATGTTGTCGTTTCTGTTGTAGCAGCTTTACTTACTTTACACAATAGTGACGCCCAGCTTTATATGAGACCCAGTCGCTGTTCTGCACTGGAGCTGTTCTTGTGGGTTTATAGTCCTGCTGTGTGTCTGTGCTGAGTGTGAGCGTGTCTGTGCTGAGTGTGTGTGAATGGTGAGGTGAGTGTGTGTGCGTGTCTGTGCTGAGTGTGTGTGAATGGTGAGGTGTGTGTGTGTATGCAGAGTGTGTGTGTGTCTGTGCTGAGTGTGTGTGAATGGTGAGGTGAGTGTGTGTGCGTGTCTGTGCTGAGTGTGTGTGAATGGTGAGGTGAGTGTGTGTGCGTGTCTGTGCTGAGTGTGTGTGCGTGTCTGTGCTGAGTGTGTGTTCGTGTCTGTGCTGAGTGTGCGTGTCTGTGCTGAGTGTGTGTGCGTGTCTGTGCTGAGTGTGCGTGTCTGTGCTGAACTCATGGAAACATGGCAGGATGTGATTGTGACGTTTCCTAATATGTGTCTCACATATTAGAGACATTTCATTTTAGTTTCATTTAGAAACTTTGGAAGGAAAAATCTAGGATGGAGCAGAAATATTAGACATATTAGTATTACAGCTATTTATAAAATCCTTTGCCTTTTGTTCTGTCTATGTTATGGAAAGAAATTGGACAATGCTAGGTCCTCTCTGTTTGAGCAGATGAAGGCATTAGTTGGCAGATTGCTGGAACACTCAGAGATTTTCTTACTTATTGCAAAATAACAAGCCTGTAAGAATTAAATGGTGCAGCTGCTTAAAGGTTATTTTATGAAAATAAGAAAATGTTGCTGCTGTTATGTGACGGTAACAACAGGACCAAGGCTTGTTGCATGTGTGAGCACAGATGTGGTGTAATTAATGTAAAAGGTCATATTTCATGCAGTTTAACGCCTGTCATGTGTAACACGGCTGGTTTCTGTGCATTTTCTTTAACATTAATAGCTTAACTGGAACTGAAAGTTACTTGCCATACCTGATATGTTAAATACTAGCTAAACTGCTAAACTGATTTGAGTGCTAGTTCAGTGTCTGCAACAGAAAAATCGCATCAGGTCCACATCAAAGACTGCAGCTGGGAGTCACTGCCCAGAGCGGTCGCATTTAAACATGCATGCTGATGCGATCTGCGATCTACATTGATTTCTGAATGCTAAGCCAGGTCGTTTAGGCGATTGTTTGTCTGTTTTAAAGTCCCTGCGTGTTGGTGAGACAGATTTGTGAGCATGCTGGTTTTAGAGTCGTGTGTTCAACAAATCCTCTTTTCGACACAAGGGGAACTTTATATGCAGAATTCAGACAAGGTGGATAAAAACGCATTTTTTTTTAGCAGAAATTAATTCCCTGATCTAATCCCCTCGTGGGTTAGCCGTGCGTTGGTTTACCGGGCCTGCAAATGATGGAGGAGAAACAAGAACAAGGGAGTTTAATTATAATGCCATTCCTCTCTTCCACCGAGAGTTTAATTATTTTGGAGAGCTCTGAGATTTCAGGATGATTCAGTTTGGATTGTGTTTGTTATCTGGAGTGGCTGGCTGGGAGTCGCGGTTTTCTCCAATCAGTTCGAGACGCTGCGTTCTGAGTGCTGAAACTCAGACCTTGGGCAAGCAAGATAAAAGTTTCAGTGTCTCATAATCTATTGAATTCCTTCAGGAAAGTGGCCTTGAAATTAGATGACCCAACATTTTTCTTCCTTCAGACAAATACAAATGATTCTGCTCTGTGTTGATTTGAATTACACTGAGGGACTAAAACCCTTTGAAGGCATTAAAGGTGTTTTACAGAAGTCAAGGCTTTTGATAGGTAAACGCTATTAAATGTTTATAGGAAAACGCCTGAACCTTCGTTCTCTGAAGCGTAATAAACCGTTTCAGAGGACTGAAGCTGTAAAGACACAAGGTTGAAAAACATCAAAACCACTTTAACCACTTTAATTGTAGAGTTTAACATTCTGAATTGTTTAGTTTATGAGAACAAACTTGTTCAGTGATGCAAAGTTTATTGCGCCCCCATAAAAACGGCATTATTGTGACAGAACAGGCGGTGATGTATCGATGTTTTCAAAATTAACTTTTCATACTCAAATAAGCTTCTCCTTATGCCTGCATGTCTTGACTAGTTTGATGGATGGACATTACTTTAAATGTGGAAAACACTCCTCTCTCTGCTCTCCTTCATCTCTCACTCTCTCCATCTCTTGTCTTTTCACATTCAGGTCTGCTTGTTTGCCCCCGTCCGTGTTGTTGATGAATAATTACCCCAGTGAACCACTTCCTGTTGGCTCTTCCTCTGACTGGTAATTGAAACTATAGATTTTGGCATTGACAGCTTCTCTCTCTCTGTTGATAACATTCACCTTTTAAACTTGCTGTTCTTGCAATACGTGGCCAATATGAGTCAAAGCATCGTTTTATTGGGAATTAATATATTGTTAAGTTTTGTTTAATGCTCATTAGTTGATATTGACAAATAGCAATTTCTGAGTAAATTGGAGACACAAATTAGCGATGTTGGCATTGTTTGGCTCTGTTCTAAAACCTAGTGAACTGCCTATATGAACAGCATTTTATGGCTCGACAAAAGGATTATAACTATGCTAACTTTCCAGGATACAGTACCTTCTTTTGTCCAAATTATGAGGCAAAATGAGATGGATTGACTCACAGAGAAGTCAGTCCCATAATGCGAACGCACAGCAGCAATTTTAGTGACAAAATCCATGAATGAAGTGAGAAAGTTGAGTTCATTTTAATTAAAATGCTGCCTTTCAAAGAAGCAGCCGCTCGCTTTTTCGGCAGAGCAGTAGAGTGTTTCTCTTTTCATTTTCACCTTGGTGCAAATGTGTTAGCTGGTAGTTATTGTTCAGCCCTTAATAACTGTTCACTGTCACCTTAGAAATTGGCCCGGGAGCTAAAACAAAGGCCCGTGTTAATAAAGAGAAGATGGGGTAAATAAGTGTTACCATTTTTTGAATTTTGAAAATACTGTGTTACCTTTGGAGTTATTGTCAAAATGTGTTGGATGCTTTTGTATTAGTGCAGTACTATTGAAAGAATATTTGTGGCTATTTCTAATAGCTTGGTTTGACATCTGAATATTTCAGACGACCAAGACTGAAGGTCACACTTCAAAGTGTATCTTACCTTCAGTTAAAGCTTTGAAGGTGAAAATATGGCATTGGTCCTTATTCAGTTAAGAAGAAACTTACTTTGAAAAAGATTGTGGATATTAAAAAACTGAAGTGCTACATGGAGCTAGAACCAAAAAAAGATCTGGTAAAATCTTTGTTGGATCAGATATATTGTCAAACACTGTCTGATTGTTAGCTATTGTTAGTTTGTTGTTTTCTATTACTGTTTAAAATAATGTAGCTTTTTACCTGCTAGCTGTTGTAGCAGCTATACGATGTTGTGAGACAGTTGTTTGACTCACTGTGTTTCAAAATGTTGTTTACAGATGATTCCTCATCTTCAGTGCTGGAGAACGGGTGTTGAAACAGACCTGTCCTCTTTGACGTGGATTACAAAAGGAACTTTGAACCGACTAAATCACACCATCTTTGTAACAGGGTGACAATGGCTCCAGATGGTTATGGGAGCTCGCCGTACGCGGCGTGTAAAACATAACAGCTGAATAAAACATGAAAACAAATGAGATTTGAGGTAACGGATAGGTTTAGAAAAATACCAGATTCCGTAAAATACAGGCACAGTCTCCATCTCTGTTCCAAGGACAGCGCTACCATTATGCAGTCACAACATTCATCAGTCACGTTACAAATGTTTTATTCAGCTGGGAGAGAAAATGGAAAATCATAGATGTCTGTAAAGGTTGTGTAAATAGCCAACATTGAGCTCTGAGTGCTGATGAAACTCTCATTTATTAACCGCTTAATGAAGTCTTTGTTTTTGACTGTTATCTTTTACCTGTTATTTGAATGGTCTGACAGCAGTACGGATTCCTGCAATCTCTCTTAAAGAAACATGTAAAATTGATATATTTGCTTAATGCTGTACGTTTGCTTTGCTTTGGCAAGGTGGGGGGGGGGGTCCAGTCTTTAATCTGTTTACGCCATACGTTGTTTTAAATCCTTACGACTTGTTAAAAATATGTTTAAAATATAGTGTGGCACAATGTCACAGATTTATACATGTCCATTGACTTTAAACCTGGCATGAATTAACATGGCCATATTTGACTATGCAAGTACAAATTAAAGTGAGAAAGATTCGTGGCAGAGGGCAAGACGTCTTGTGACCAATAATTTCAATTGTCATTTTCAGTAATTAAGAAAAAAGTAATGCTTTGAAACAACATGAGCGTGAGTAACTGTGAACTGTTCTTTAAAATTCATTGCATCACAAAAATACAACCAGGGTTTATATTTAGAAGCTCTAGTTCATATTTAGGCTCCTCTGGAGTCTGTCTATGACTTGATTCGGTTATGCAGATGAGGCGGAGATGTCATCAGACTCCTTCAACTGTTATGAATTTCCCAAAAGTCCATAGAAATCACCACCTACATTTAGTCCCACAGAGCTGTGTTCATCAGAACAAACCAAAGCATATGTTCCTCAGTGAATATTGAATTTTCTAGTTGTGTTGGATCTTTGTTTTGCTTGTGGTGTTTTCAACCACAAACATGAAAACTCCTACATTTCTGAGCCAGGTCTTGTGTAGGAGCTGCCAGTGAAGATGAAGATGGATACAGGAAGCTGTAGGAACAGGTGTGAGGCATTGTCCACTCAGCTTGGTACTTTGTAGAAAACCACATCTAATGCCTGAAACCTTGTTACAAAACCTTCTTGTGTTATTTTACTCACCCTCTAAATTATAGTTCAGTAGCTCCACAGATCATAGTTTAAAAGTGACAAAATACTGCAGGTTAGCATTTTCTATAAAGATAAACATTTTAGAGTGATTTAGCCAGCTGCAAGTTTTTAAGTTGTTACATTGTTGTCCAAATTGGTGTTTAGCTTGTCCTTTCCCTCTTGTTGAGGGAAACTTTTGACATAGTCTCACACAATCTTACTTTCAGACAAAACCTTGAGTTTGATAACGATCTGTCGAGAATCGGAAGCACTGCAGCGCCACTGAAAATGAAGTGTGTTTATACTTAGTTTTTATTTTGAACCTTTCTGAAACTTTTTTACTGTAAACTTTTAATGTATGTATCTCGCTGAATGGTTGGAGGAGTCGGTTAATTCCAAACTTTGTCAGAGTTTCTTACCCCTTGTCTTCCCCCCTCTCCCTGTTTCCTGCACTGGAGACTGTCCCACTTAACTCCTGTACTGTAAAACTGTACAGGCTGTAGTTCTTAATTGGCAGTGATTTTAATGTATCTAATGAAGCACATCGGCTGCTAATCAAGTCAATTGAACTCCTCTGTTTCGTGAAGCAGAAGTTATTGAACGACAGAAGGGAGCAAGAAAATACTTGCTCTGTAGTTGTTTAGTAAGTGTGATTGTTGAATTTAGTTTCTGTGTGGATGCAGTTACTTATAAATCATCTTTATACACAAACAAAGCGTCCATAACACCGTCCAGCGTCTTTTAAACTCACACACTACTGGAGATTGTAGACACAACATCATGCACTGTTCCAGAGTAAATGTCAGCAGAGTCTCGGGTCTTAAGCTGTGGTCACAGCAAGTGTTTCTCATGGCCAAGACTAGCGAATTGAAAAGCTCAGCGGTTGCCAGATTGGCTTGCTTTATTAGTGCAGGCTTGGGGTTTTTCTGTGGTCTTGGTGGGAGATGCAGTGTCATTCTGTTTGCCTCTTAATTCTCTTGACCAGCGGGTAGCTGAGAGGTCACCGCTGGACATCGCCAAGCAATCAAAACCGCATTTACTTGTCAAACCCTGTGACACATCAACACCGGAGGGCGTCCCCAAAACTAATTTGCTTCAGGAGGGAGAGGCTAAGCTCGGCGACCGGTGATGTGAACTGATCAGTGAGGAACATTCTAGAGTTCAGCAGGGCTTTTCTTCTGTGTTATTGAGACTTTGTGAGCTGATCCGTCTCCGACTCCTTGTCTGTATCTCAGCTTCTCTGCTGTTTTTAGAAAACCGCTGTCTTTTCATCGCCATCTTTTCTTTCACTCCCTGAATGTGAATTTTTCTGACTGTAATACTGTTATTGTTTAACTGAAATGCTGTGTGTGCGTTGTGCCATTTTCTCTGGTTTGTTGCTGGATGTGTGTGTCCTGTATGTCCCCGTAATCACCTCCTAGTGAGAAGTGAATGACGTCGTTTATTTTCAACACAAAAAGCCCAACTTTTCCTTCCAAATTGTTGTGAGCCGTCCCCCGGCAACTGGTGCAGAGGAAAGCATTCATTATCTGTGAGAGGGTGCATGGCATTATTTTTGTTTCATTTTGTGACATTTTTTACCTCAGTTCCCGCTACGTTGCATTTTCACCTCCTGACAACAGTGAAAGGTGCAGTGAGGAATGGAGGAATATTTGATGTCGTGTTTTGCCTTGTTTTCTCCCAAGTAACCTTGTTGAATTTTTTTGCATGTTGTAACCGCTGCTTCTTAAAGTCGAGTTGCATCCCTCAGACGCCAGCTTGTGATTTTCTGGAGCTTGGACGTCTCTTTCATCACCCTCTCGAGTTTTTCAAGTGTACGTCTGTGCTGAAGCACTCGGGCCCATTTTTATAATGTCTTTATGCGGCTAATCGTACATTACTGTGCTAATTATTTCTTGCCATTGACCTGCCTTTGAAAGGTTGCGAGTGGGAGTTTGCGGTACTCAGGAGAGACCAAGGTGAGGTTGAAGGGGGGCTATCCACTCCCAAATTCTTCCTGTCCTCATTTATGAACTTGAGGTTGATCTTTTGAGGTACTAGGGACATTTCTTGGAGACGTGGTCATTATTGTCAGTAAATGTCGGTGCTATTATAAATTCTGCCTCTCCATTTGTTGACAGCTGAGGAATTAGTCCCTGTCTGCTGTTAGCCCAGGTTAACAGTGAGGTGAGATTTGGTTGTAATCTCTTAATTCCTGCAGATTGGCACACAGGGGCAACGACTGTATGTGACACGGGATTTATATTCTTTATTTTATGTCTTTTATTTATGGCTGTATTAAAGTACTTGACATCATTTTCACATCTTTTGAGTGTAGCACACCTTTCCACTTAAATTCTGGCTTAATCTAAACGTTTTGAAGTTGCCAAAGCTCTGAGCTTTTCCTAGAAAGAGCAGGACTTAGCGAGGGAAAGGATTTAAAAGATAGGATTCTGTGTTTCGGATTTAATCTCTGGCGCAGAAACATTGTAAGAGATTCGCTATAAATTTTTTCCTTTCAGTGTTTAAAAGTTACGTGGAAATTAACTTTCATTTTAAATTAACGTGTGAATGTTAAAGCTAAAACAGTAAAGAAAGGAATCTAATGGTTTTAACACACGGTTCTCCACACATTCATTTTATACAGAGATCATTAACTATGGAAAACTGGAGAAAATATGAGTTTTAGATCATAAAGTTTGAGGTTACAGAGATTAATTTGGACTGATTGAAAGGTGAATTATTACTGCAGAAAGATTTAAGTTTTATTAATGGATCATGAGAAACCATTAAAGTAAGAATAAGTTATTCTTGTGGGAAATTATTCATTGTTTTTTATGATCTAAGAATTGTATGGTCTTCTGAAATCCAGCATTTGACTGGGGTGTAAATGTGTCTCACTGAGGGAGTTTTGATGATGTTTAAAAGTTTGTTTTAAAACGCAGGAACTCCCATAAGCGCACAAGCCCTTGATCGATTTTCCACATGTCTGTTCAGTTCGCTGTCGGTGAAAGACAGTGTTTGCAAACCAATTACTAAAATGGAGGACAAAGAACACCTTTTTGGTTTGCCATTTCAGTGCATGTGATACATTTTTTTATCTCATAATTATGCTGTAGTTTTGGTAATGGAGTGTGTTTTAATGAAACAGGCTTTTTGCATGACAATGAGATGTGATGGTGAGAGAGAGAGAGAGATGCGTTTTTTTATAATTAATCAGAGACAGTATGTGTTCTTACCAATTGTGAGTTTAATGAGAGATGATAGCAGTAGATGATGAGGTGGTCTTCACATCCACCGGTGCAGAAGATGAGCTAGAACTTTCTGTATACGTGTCTGAGGAGATCCTAGCCTGTCCTGTGTGTGTGTGTGTGTGTGTGTGTACGTGTGTACGTACTGGAAACTGTCAGGCTTGTTGTGGTTTAGGGGAGAGATGTTGTGATATTGCGTTCTGTTGTACGTGTGTGAGTTTATTTCTTCGTTTGTCAGTTTTGGTGCATGGATGTGCTGCAGAAACACACCAGACTGTCCTGCGATCACTTTTATAAATTGATTTTGAAGGCTGTAGGCGTAGATTGGAGAGCGCTGCGATTGTCTGGCGTGTTTGGTTGTGTTTGTTTGTATATTCAGGACGGATTGGCAAACGGCAGGTTTGTGTCATTATAAGAATGTGTCCAGATTTAAATCAGAAACACACATTAAACGGAACGAGACCTGAAGAGATCTGTAGTTGGAGGGAGACGGATATGGGCTGCATTTTGTCCTCAGTTTCAATTCATTTGTTTGGTGTGTGTGTGTGAGTGTGTGTGAGTGTGTGTGAGTGTGTGAGTGTGTGAGTGTGTGAGTGGGTGAGTGTGTGTGAGTGTGTGTGAGTGGGTGTGAGTGTGTGTGTGTATGTGTGATTGTGAGTGTGTGTGTGTATGTGTGATTGTGTGTGTGTGATGTATCGATCAAACGTTTCTGTGCAACGTTAATGGAGCCTCAACGGTTTCCAGCTTCCAATAACTGCTGAAACCACAATTAACATGATTGATTGTTAAATGGATCGATGATTAACCGAGTAAAACAAATGCCTGCCCATCAACAGCTGCACAAAGCTAGCAAAGCGCGCTAAACGCCTCCTAATTGTTCTTCACTGTGGAGCGTTATCTGTTTACAATATAGGCTATTAAACATTGTTCTGGTCTCAGCATCACATCAGTAATTTGATGGAGCAAATTTGTGACCTTGTTTCTTGAATTAAACAACTTTTTGGTTGGTTTAGCTATGATTGGAAAATCCTGAACTTGTCACTAAGGGAAAGCAGTTTTATTCACACACACAGAATCTACGTTTGAAACTAGATCTTGCTCTGAATCTGGGAACGTCTCTGATGCGTCTTCTGGAGTGATTTTTTTTTAGCAGAGAGAGAATTTTGGACCTGTTCTGCAGAAATGGACAACTGGACTGAAGCGTGAATGGAGCCGAAGGTCACATGAGCTTAATGCTTTGGACCACCTCCGCCTCAGCAGCCTGTTTCCATGACGATGGCTGCGATGCTGCTTCATCAGCCAAATTTGTTGACGACTGTTGGGAGGCTGGAGAGTAGCTCAGTCTTTATCAGCAAAGCTTCTGTTCTTCATCGGTAAGGTACGTGGAGCCTTGAGACATGGACATAAAAAGCTTTCTCATAATCCAGATTTCAATGTGTCCTCCTGAATGAAGCGTTTGAAGTGTACATTAGATATTTTTCTCTAAGTACATATACTCACGTATTTGAATATCCTTACATACACTTAAATGTCAGTCCGTGGTCTGTTTTCAAGTCGCTGTTTTCCTTGGGCTCATTAATGGAAGTCACTGATATCTTTTGACCTTGTCCTTTCAGGTTTGAAACTCTTTCACATCGTGATCCATCGTTTTCACATCAGGGTCTGCAGTGCTGTTTTGTGTCACCTCTAGATGGCACTAGTGAGCTATAGACCCAAACTCAGCACCGGTGAGTGATTGTCTGCTGTGGTTCCTACAGTCAAACCCACGAACATGCTTCTCCTTGCATGTTACAGCTTTCTGCTGGTGTCACCATGTACTGTATATTCCAGTTTAACACAACACCAGTTCCTATTGGGTGCTGGGAGTTGAGTTTGTTGTGTTCCTCTATTCATCTCTTGCAGACAGATGACAGCATGCAGATTGTGGTGCAGTTGTGATCATGTTTTGAGAATTCACCTGCTGGTCGCCCAGGTTTCTGCAGGTGTGTGTTTCTGTGTGATGAACCGTGAGCTGTCACACGACTCGCAGCCGGCGGCTAAAGCGACGAGACCCAAGATGAGCATCTAGACTGGTGAAGTGCGCTGCTGTAGTCTTTGTGTGTTGTGAACAATTGTCTTTGATAGAGTTTTTACAGTTTTTTTGATGGGAGAATTTAACGGGAGACAGGCTTTAAGGGTTGTTTCTTGTCAAAATGTCTGTTTTTGGCACAGCGCAATTGCAGAGTTTGACTGAAGTCTCCACTGGGATTGAGCCGTTGTGCTAATAAAGCGCACTAGCTGCAGCGGTCCGTCACCTCCGCTGCGTGACAGCGCTGTATTGTTCTTAAGTCAAAGGAGATTGTGTGCAATTATTTTAAAATTGAAGTGTTATGAAGTTACTTTGTGTTTTTGTCCTTTTTAACTTGTTTTGCCTTTTTAACTTTAATTTTTTTTCCTGTGTCATTTTTTTATCATTTTATCTCTGAGGAAGCACAGAAAGTGTCATAAATACCGGTTATGGCTCCTGTTTCATTTCTCTCTCGTTCTTCCTCCGCCTGCACAAACGAAGGTCAGCGTTATCCGGCGCTGTTTTGTAAATGGAAATTTACGGACTAATGGGAATGTTGTTCCATCCGTGAGGAGTCGGTGCGTCTAATTGAATATAGATCACGGAATAATTTTCAGATCTGACATAATAAAAGCTATTTTAACTCCGCCGGGGCAGCCGTAAGTACCATCTCAAGATGGTGATTTAATACACGATCAGGACATTAGAAAGTGAGAGAATAAAAGAAAGAAAAGATGTCCTCTCCGGGGCCTAAATAGTCAGGCCCCAGAGCTCTTAATTATATCAGAAGGCTGATAAAAGAGCAGAGCCTGTGCTGCTGCGTTCATTTGTGTTATGCATTAAGGTTTGCTTTTGTGTTGATGAAGAGGGCCTTATCCTTCAGCTCTTAGCCGTAATGTCACCTCTGAAGTTCCTGCGCGGTTTGTTTCTTAATAACGCCAGACCCTGTATAGGCCGTACAGACCTCACACTTGCCACGGAAAATATGAGAAATCATTAGGAGAAAAGAGGAAAGGAATGGAAACGGGAGAACGGAATGAGGAGATGAACAATGCAGCGGGAGAGCGTTGGCTTGGTACAAGACTTTGGTACAGAAGGACAGACATTCTCAGTCATTAAAGACCCCACATACTCCACAGAGCCTTAGATCTTGTTTTCCCTCCAACCAGAGTGGCTCTTGTGTCTGATGTCCGGACGTGGACATAGTTTCTCTCCGTGGAGTCAGTAATTGGGAGTCAGAACTGAAGCGGTCCCCTGTGGCTGGTCCTCTGGAAAACCATCAGGGTGTACGTTTCCTTACGAGTTCATCTGAGAGACTAATGCTGCACAGTGTAACCCGAGGAGATAACATTTATTTTGAAAGTCCACAGATGAAAGAAGCACATATATGTCTCAGAGTTTGTGCTGAGGTGAGGTTTAAGAGAAAAACACACGTTAAATGCCAATACCTTCTGGAAAACCCTGAGGCTAAGCGCTTCTTTTTAAAATCACAACTGTGCCGGAAGACAGCAGTGTAGTGCTGCTTCACAACCAATTTGCAACAAGAGTCTTGAAATAAACTAAGATGGTTGCACTTCAGTTTAAAATTAAATTCATAAGCCCAAACTAAATTCAGATGGCTGTAAGGCCCCTTACCGTTGTGTTTTCCTCTCGAGTTAGCAAACTACAGTCCAGAGTTTTCATTGTAGTAGTTTGTAATCACACAGGAGTCAAGAAACATGGACCTGTAGCTTCTGTAGCTGTAGATCTTTTGCTTTCACTCCTTTTGAATTTCGGTGACTCCCCTGTTTATTCTTAAGTTAAGTGTTAAGCTTTTTAGCACACATTTTCAGATAATGAAAAATTAGCAACCGCTTCCAAGTGTCGGTGTGTTGAGGCCAAACTCTGCGTCCCTCCGGTGTGTGATTACTTCATAACCATTAAAGGCTGTTTGCTGGACGGCGTTCAGTCAGAGTTTGTGTTCTTCATGCGTCTCAGGGTTCGATGGGTAACGATGATTTGGCTCATTATGAATCATAACGTGAACCGAGGGAAAAACTAGCCCAGAAAGGACATTCCGGAAAAGACCTGGGCAGGCAGCCATGTTTCCTAGTGTTTGACCGTTCAGTTGTGTGCTTGTGTGTACCTGCCACACACACACGTTTACTTCTGTTGTTTTTATACACAGCTAGTTATAAGCAACATAGTCTAACTCGCTCTATAACAGAAAGCTTTTGGTAGATTTACGGTTTAAAAATCTTTACACATGTATTTAATTTGTGCAACATTTTAAAGATGTGGTCACGACTGATCTTGTGTTTTATAGGGTCATGCAGTTAAGAACACGGCTGTGAAGAAGCTGAAGGCATGTCCCAGATATTTGCTCCACAAAAGCTCAACACCTGATCCATTAAATGAGCTCCCACAAGACACAGCAGGAACACACTGGTGTCTTTGAGAACCGGACCTTCTCATCCTGCGGTACTAGATCTGTTTTTGGAACAATCAATGTTTTTGTTTGGTTGCTATAGATCTTTAATATATGATGATGATGATAAATCAAACAACACAGAGTCACTGTAAAACTCAACACGCTGAGAGACGTTGCAGTAACACGGTGTTAATTATCACAGCTCAACAGGCTGATGGGACATTTTGATGGTGTTTTTTATGCCCTCAGTTGCTCTCCGCTCTGACTGGACGAGAGAGGGTCTGGCATTTTAGTGACCTGTCCTTTAAATGGACGATCAATTCCCTAAGCATGTCTGACATTTGCTTACGCTCCTCTGTTTTGCCCACTTGCATGTAATTATAGACAGTATTGCAGAGGATAAAGCAGAGAGCAATCGGTTGAGCTCAACTAAATCATTTTATTGGAACAAACAAATCCACAAGTTTTCTGAAAGTCCAGTCTGCTAATGCCTAAAGGCAGAACTTTTAAAATCTTTTTATCTGTTTGGAATAATAATAAACCTCTGACACAGGCCAAAATAATGAATACAGAGCAATGAGAATCAGACAAGTGTTTTATAATCTCGCTCTCTATAGCTCCAGCAGTAAATCTCTCTTCATAAAACTGACCTGAAAACAGACTGCAGCGTAGTTATTTTAATGTATCGCTTGCAGTCCTGGAACCTGTGGGTGTTCGTAACCCTTCTATCTTTTGTGTGGGGTGATGGTAGATCAGTGATTAAAGAACTGGACTGATCTAGGAACTGTACAGTGACTGATGTAATTTCTATCATCACAGTTGTGCCCTTGAGCGTGATGTACCCTTGGCAGCTTCAGACCTAAATTAGCGTAAATCGCTTCATGTGAAACAGTCCAGATGACACAGAGCTAATGAGAATCTGGTCTCTGCTACCTTAAGTGGAGTGAAAGTTACAATTACCTAAGGAAACTTGGCTTCATGGTTTATTAATGTCATAACCTGCGCAGGGTTGATGTAATTGGCCTGTTGTCGGGCTGTGAGGGCTCAGCACTCAGCAGGCAGGTCGATGCGTGACCCGGGGCACGCCGTAGGGTGTTTACCTTCACGTCTGTGATTTTTGACGCCACAGGTGCTTTGAGACACGGCTGCTTAATGCGCCTGTCTTGTTGTTTGATGTTTACGCTGCGAGTTACGTTCACGTGTCAAGATGTTTGTTTGGGTTTGAAAAAACAGAATGATGTGTAGTGAACGTCCCCATTCACCACTTTTATCTGTAGTTGTACGTGTTTTTATCAAGCTGTGGTAACTTCAGTCAGAAATCTGTTTAAATGTGTTGCAAATTCCTCACAGACAGACACCACATTTGTGAAATAAACACAAAGCACTTTTTGAAACTCTAAGCTGATGTATTAAAACTCAAAGAATAGCCATTGTTTTAAACACTATAAATGCTTTAAAGTGTGATTTTTGTCTTTAGTTTTGGTAAAGAGTCTGGTGGTGTATGGAGGCAAAAGTGCCAAAATTTGCTTGTGTGAAGTCACAGAGGAGGCGGTCGCCATGGTGATAAGGAAGGAAATATACAGAAGGAAACAAGGTTGAAAAAAGAACAGATATGGGTGGAGAGGCTTTCAGTGGGAACAGCTGAAGCTCTTGTATGTGATGATTAAGACCTCAGTCTCCTGTGGAGGGGAGGTCAGGGCAGCGGCCTGCAGCCCCAGTGCATTGTGGGTAGGGATAGGAGGAACTGATCCTGCAGCGTAATGGTCTTGTGTCACTGACTGTGTCTGTCTCCTGCTGGCTGTGTTTGTGTCCTGCCTGGAATAAACAACAGTTAGCGCTTTCCCACCATCGCTCGAGTCGCCCGGCTGTAAAATCTGTTTCTGACAGGATTAATATACCTGCTGAATTATCAGAAAGGTCAGATGTCTTCTGCCCTACAAATTAAACCTAATTAGTTTTAATGAACTTATAACTAGATGACTGCAGGGTTTCACCAGCTTGGTTAGGCCTGGTTAGCTACCAGTGCTGAAAAACCCTGGCTGGTAAAGGTTTATAATCTCTGCCAGATCATTTTTAGAACGACTCAGGCTGATGGTGGAAAAATAGCTATCGATCGCTAGTGAAATATATATAAACAACACTGAGAGTGGAACGGATAACAATCAAAAGAAAGGCTGAATAATTTACTTACACGGTGAGAAAGTCTTCTGTGTATTAAATTGTGTAACTACAGCTAAATGCATGTAGGTGGTTCTCACATCACTCAGAGGTTATGTCTGATCTGAGGGAGTTGTCTGGCGTGGGGCAGTGTTAGCATGCTACAGGCTCTCTCTCTGACTCTACTGTGAGTTCCTCTGTTCCTCTGCTTGTGTATGTCTGTTGGCTGTACGTTCAAAGCGGCAAATGCTGTTTCCCCGAGGTTTCAAATATATTTGAGCTTCTTTTCCCTGTGTGAAAAAACACTTTAGAAGCTGCAGATTATACCACACACACACACACACACACACACACACACACACACACACACACACACACACACACACACACACAAACACACCGTTTTAGGGTGTGTTTAGTTTGCAGAGTTGCCATTTACAGTTTGCAGACTGTAGTAATTATACACATTTTATTTTTAATTTATAATAATCTGTATTATTTGTATTAGCATTACTCACATTTGTAGAACAACTTTCATTTCCCAGTTCACTGTTTTTTGATTTAGTATGTAATTTCAGGTTTGGTGAGCGATTCATTGAAGACGCAGGAGGTTTTTGGAGGTTTGTGTGTATTGGAAGTTTGTAATCTCTTGTTTGGCGTTCAGCAGCCGTGTGATTTGGCATGTCTTTATGGGCACGACTCCATAAACAGATAATCATGTAAAATGAGGTTTGAAGACACACAAATATACTTGAGCAATTAATCATTATGCATTATTAGCTTTTTTATGTTATGTAATTTTCACATTCATTAAAAGCAGGAGTTAATTTTAAAATCTTCTTAAAAGTGTAGAAATTCCTTTAACCAATGAATAATGATCTCATGTTTTTCTGTTTGTGTTTGACAGGTCGATTTGAGGAGCACACACACACACACACACACACACACTCTCTCTCTCTCTCAT
>JBAJNP010009300.1:0-18414 GCA_036877545.1 Yasuhikotakia modesta
AAACTGACCAAACAAATAAACTGACCTCAGGAATGACCAAAATTTCAGCCAAAGAAATGAGCAGATTTGTTTTAACTCCATTTCCCCGTGTTGTTTTCTTTTGCTTACATTACTGCTCTATCTGGTAGCTGTTATGGGCTGTTTATGCACCAGCGGCTCAATGAAATCCAGTCATTCATCTGAGGAAATGTCCCTCGGTGGAAAAGAATAAGATTTCTGTGTCATGCAGGCTGCGTTTGTATCACTGAAGGCCTATTTTTAAACATGCTGCTGTGTGCGGTTTAAAGTTGACTTTCTGGTTATTAAGATGACAGGTTGTTTCAGAAATTAGAGATGGACATGTATAATTGACAAAGGTGATAATCTAATAAAAATCAAGCCATAAGCTTCATATATTTTAATAGATGAATCTGACAGATACATTATTTATTTTAACTACAAGAGTATTATTTATCTGGAACAAAAACATGAAATGCAACAAACACATTTGTTAAATAAAATTGGTACAAAAAATGAAACATGGGGACGTCTATGCAGATGTTTTCAGCTCTGATTTATTTTCGAGTTTAGATTTCATGATCAGAGGTAAGATGATGAGAAATGTGTGATGTGTGATGTGTGTTTTGTGAAATTGTGTGATGTGCTTTAGACAACATCTTTGTTGGACTACCTTAAAGAACAGTAAAATAATTGATTGTTTTAATGTTATCTGATGTCAAAGGAATACAGTTTAATGTTCATATTGTGGGAAAATGTGTATATTTGTGTTTTTAACAAACTAAAATACTTTGGTTTGCTTGGAAACAGTAATGTGTATGTCCACATCCATAGTCAGATTATAGCCAACATATCATTTATTTTCATAACATTTTTGTTGGCGTGTTGTCAAAATGTTAATGTGCGTTTTAAGTGATAAGAGACAAATTCTTGTTCATCATTTCATTAAAAACTTTGATGCTTCACGTATATTATTTGTACTTTTTTCATTTTTAAATAACTAAGTTTAAAAAAATGCAAATGACTAAACAAGCAAAGCACAGAAAGGTAGAATAATATAGCAACTAAACCCACATAGATCTGCGACTAAATGTTCGTCCCACGATGCAACTTTCCCCAAATCTTACAGCTGACGAAAGATGACATGATTCAAACAAATCAGCCATAACAGATTTAATTAACCATCTCATCCAGTCCAATGATCATGTCAATAAAGTCTGTCTGGGCAAATCTGACGATTACCAAAGGCCTAAAGAACCATGTCTGCATTTAATGCGTTATTGACACACTTGCGTATTACGTGAGGATGAGCCCTGCAGATGACATCATTAATGACGTCACCTCTCCATCAGGAACGTATAGGCACTCCGTATTGACAACGTCCCTGAAAGCTTTTCAAAGGCTTCACACCTGCAGCCAATATATTCCTGGAAACACTTAGGCTTAACAACTGTCTTAACACTTAGGCTTAACCGTGAAAAGCGATTAGTGGTTTTATTAGTGGTTTTATTATTTAAAATTATTATACATTTCCTTGCAAAGTCACAGTTGACAAGACAAAGGAAACAAACCTCAAAGTTTATTTCCTGATGGGTTTTAACAAACAGAAATGAACATAATACTCTCTCTCTTAAATAAACTGAGGTTTACAGTTTCATACAGACTTTCAGCCCTTAATGTGCACATATTTATTTCTGTCAAAAGCTCGAAACAGACCCAAAACTATAAAGGCCATGTTCAGTAAGTCCACAAAGCATGACATCTATTCCAGAATCATTCTATTTACATACACATTCTGAAAAAAAAATCACTTTAATAAAAACAACCACAAGTGCTTTTCAAACTTCATTGTGTCTCATAACACGGACAAATAACAGCAAATAATGATGTACAAACAACAGGGCTGGAGACCTCCTTATATTGACATTTTAATGCATTTTCAAACTATACAAATTCTACACAAAACCAATAACATTTGCACAATTCAATCAAACACAGTTTAGAATTGATTCTTTCACACTCATGCTGTGGTAACTGCTGGAATATCAAAAGATTCTGTTAGCCGATAACTCATCGCATTACTGCTAGCATGACAAAGACACAGGCTGAAATGTTGGGCGGTTACATGGCCTGTCGGGTTTTTTCCAGGTTTTTCTCGATGCTGTCAAGAACCTCGACAGCTGCTTGAGGAATTCTGGTTCCGGGACCAAAGATACAGCCCACGCCGCTGTCGTACAGGAAGTCATAGTCCTGAAAACCACAAGAAAATGGGTCACGTTTAATATTCATTAAACATATTCACTTCAGAGATTATTAACTCATTATTCAAGTCATTTTTTAACCACACCAACCAATCGTTGTCATAAGTTACCTCTAATAGAATATACAAAACTTACATGTTAATAATCAAATACAATGTTTACATGCAATATGCAGAAGTTGTAATGCAATGCTAACCTAGCGCCGCATGTCTAAACCCTTTCAGATCGTATCTAACTATGCAGCAGAAAACTCCAACCTTACAAAGTTGTGCCAGAATCTACCTGAGAGATCTGATGAAAGCAAATTAAACACATGCATGAGCTGTTTTCATGTCTCATCCAATTACAGCGGTTCTGACCTTCACTCACTACAGGTGGTCCGGTCGTCTGATCTGACACTCAATACTCATGTACTGCCACTGAGAAAAGGGGTCTGTGAATTATTAAATGGCCATGCAGGAATAAAGCGCTAGTATTTGAACTCAAATGTAGATTACAATCTTTATCAGTTTATTTTATGCATTCATGCTGAGGGAACAGATGGAAACCTGAAGGAAACTGAGTCATTAGTTTGAGTTCCCATTTTACCTCACAAAGACACTCATTACCAGGAATAGAGTTACAACACAATGCATCTACAATCTGGATAACGGATACAAATCTATCTGGGCTTTGCTTGAATAGAACTATCCCTTATTTTGCTTAAAAATAAAACAGTTTGCATGTATTTTAATTCAGCTTGATCTTTAGTTACAGTTATCTGATCTGAACGAGCGCAAACATTCTGGTATGAACCGAGGCAATATTAAAAATTACTCAAAGATAAGATCAGACACTAAACGCTTGCACGTTGTGGTTTGCGATATTTGTACCATTCGATTCCATTTAATAAATCAATGAGTGCAAACGGCCCAGAGCTGTAAAAAACAAGCACCAAACCAACACGATAAAATCACAGTATAAATTTTAATTGCTACGCAGCGGTATAAAAATATGATTGCAACAAAAGTTAATGAATCGCTGCTTGATTTGAACGAAACAGAACAGCTTGTCATGTTTCTGGCTGTTATAGTCTGTCACCTTACGGACTGTGAACTTTTGGACTGTGAACTGTGAACACATCCACGGCAGTCGTGTTGTGTAACCACTATCTTCCTCGTTTGTCGGTCTGCAAGGGGTGGTTACCTGTGGTGGGATGACACCTCCACAGATCACCAGGATGTCTGGCCGGTTGAGGTTTCGCAGCTCTTTGATTAGCTCGGGTACGAGGGTCTTGTGTCCGGCCGCTAGCGTGCTGATCCCCACGCAGTGTACGTCTGCGTCCACAGCCTGCTGAGCGACCTCCAACGGCGTCTGTCATCATGGAAACACCCACAACAGACACAGCGGGGCATGGAAACGACAAAAAGACAAGCGTTACCTGAAAACACGTCCACACAGGGTCATGTGACCTCATTAGCGAACCGTACATCAGCTAATTACTGACTGTGAACAATAATGAACTAGCAATAGACACACACACCGGGGGTACGAACATTATTATGATAATGTAACATTATTGTAAAGTTACATGTGGCTTTTACAGAAGCCTACAGTATCCTAGTTTCTTCTCTTTAATTAGACGGAAAAGCTTCTTTTATTTCCATTACAAAAGACTCCACGTGGCTTTCATCTCCTCTGAGAGCTGTATGTATTACCTCAGTCTCTTTCTGTGTGTACTGATAATCTATTCAGCTGCGGGGGAATGTAAAAGATGGGGACAGGTATAGTTCACTTCTGTGTGTGCATGTGTGTGTTTGTGTGTGTGTGTGTTTACTTAATAACCGTAAATGATAACCAGCGCTTTATTTTTCACTCAGGAGATCTGATKACATCACACAGACAGTTTGGGAATTCGTGAAGCACAAATGATGAAACAGGATCACTCTTATTTTGAAAGCCGGGACAGACTTAACTCTGAGTTACGTGCTTCATCTTCCAAGCCCTGTGTGCATGTTTTGATGTATATGTCTTAATAGCGATGGATCAAAATGTCGACCCAGTGGGATACATGTAGGATTAACAAACGTTAAGCTCCCTTTGAGCCTTGTGTTGATCGTTTTATCATCTCAACACATTTTTTATTCATACTATTGAAAAGGGTGTTATAATTACAAACAGAAGCACCTTTATACAAACAAAATGTAGAGATGCAGTGAAATGCCATTTCTAGGCCAATAAATTAAAATGAGCAGTTGGTTATTGGCTGATACCTAAAACAATTACTTACTTTTTGTGTTTTAACTTTTTCAATTGAAGAGGTTAGATTATTAGCTAGTCTCAACAAACCTGGAACAGTGGTCCGACATCCACATCGAACCCGAGATCTGCGAATCCAGTGGCGATGACCTTTGCCCCCCTGTCGTGACCGTCCTGCCCCATTTTGGCCACAAGCAGACGAGGGTTCCTCCCTTCATGTCTTTTAAACTGAACAACCCTGTGAGACAAACAAACGCTCACAAAAGCTCACATGAGGACAGTTCCAGGAATTCTGGGATTTTTGAGCTCCTACCTGGCGTGTGCCAGAGTGATCTCATCTTGCTCTCCGAACTCACTGCGGTACGCTCCACTCACCATGCGTGTGCTCGCCTTGTGCTCCCCGAAAACAGCCTTCATAGCATCCGTGATCTCACCCACCGAACACCTGCGGAATCCAGTCAGATCCTCCAATCACGCTATACTTTGCAACACAATTCTATTAAAGCCATTTGGATGGTTATGTAACGGAAACACACAGCGACTTTAATCTGCCACTGAAACACACAGCTTTCCCGTAAGTTAGAAAAGCAAACAGCATACGCACCGCGCTCTCGCAGCCGCAACGGCCAGTTCCAACAGATTTCCATCTTTGGTACGTGAACAGCGTTCGATCGCAGCTAAGCACCTTTTCGCAACCTCTGCATCTCTGCTCTCTCTGACCTGTGATCAGATAACATCACTGTTATTGTGATAAAGACTGTATTACAACAGAAACATTTTTGCATTTTAAATCCATCACCACAATTCTAAGAATGAAAGGCAAATTGTTTTTACAGTAAATACAGTAACATGAAAACACTTTCTGTTTCATTAGCAATACTGGATCATTCGCAATGCTATGTTAAACCGCAAACGGTCTGGCATCTCTGTTACACACACAGACACGCGGCAGGACAAAGGAACTTCTGGTGCTCATATGTTAATAACAACATTCTCACATGAAAACTCAGCCACATATGGTCTGATTCACTTACAGCTCAACTTTCTGCTCAACTTTCAGAGTTTTACACCAGGGCTTTAATACGGCACAAGCTTTGCTGCTTTTGATAGATTAAAGAAGCAGAACAAATATGTGCGGCACAAAGGAATTTTAATTATGTTCTTGGTGTGAGCTACACAAAAGCACATAGTCTTGTGAAGCGCCAACCGCGTGTCTTTGTCAGCGCTGCGCTCTCTCACCTCAGACTTGTCTGAGATCAGATCTGTCTGATGTATCTATGCCTGGGGTTTAGGTCACTGCTGGGAAGCTGTTTTGAAACTGTTTACAAGCTGCTAAACAGAATTATCAATCAAAAGTAAAACTTTAATCTTTGTTTGCTCGTTCAAAACCTGTATTACTTTTTGTTTTGTGGCACTTGTGTAAAGGCTCTCTCAAGTTATCAAAAATGTTCCTGCAGTAACATTAATAGAATGTTTTTACAACATTATATAACACATATCAAATATCTTCAGGACATACAGGAATTTATATGGCCATTATTGTGTATTGAATGCTGAGAACCCATGAGATTCACTGAATAATCCTTTACAGAGTAAGATTAATCTTCAAAACAACAAGCATTCAAATCTGATCCGATGCTTTAAAACATCAAAGCTGGCTATTATTATTATTATTATTATTATTATTATATGATTCATCTTTTAAGACAAATTTAGTTTTATCCCATTGTTTTCATCTCAACAGAATGTATATAAACTCTCTTTATTGTGTTATGTAACCAGTTACACTGTGATATAAAGACAGCATCTTTGTTGTATAAAACCATCACCTTATTGCTGTCTTAACCAGTCACCTCCAGCGCATTTGTCACCTGCAAGATTACTCTGACTGTATAAAAGCACACGTCAGCACCGGAGCTCGACTCATTTAAAGCTCTTGGCTGTCATTACATAACTTCAGAAGGTGTTTTGATGAAGCAGTTATTTCAGGCAGCATCAACACTGCTGAAGGCTCTTCACTGAACTCCTCAGACACGCCCGAACCCTCAGTAGATGCTACTGACCTTTCTTAGCTTTTCGATCTGCTTGTTCCGTACGGCCGTGTTGTCGATCGCCAGCACGTCAACGGATTCCTCCTTCTCCAGGCGGTATTTGTTAACACCTACGATGACCTCTGACCCTGCAATGGTGAGGAGAGAGAGAGTGAGAGAGCCTTGACCTTTATATAAAGCAGATGATAATGAATATTATATATATAATACTGGACAACCCAAGATTAAAATGAACCTGTAAACCTGTATAGCCTAAAGGCTTTTTTGCCTGACACTGTAGCTCTAGATCAGTGAGGGTTGAACTTTTCTCCTCATTACACAACAAAGAAAATCAGCCACAATACTATCTAGTGCTGCTTTTGTAGTCACCTAACTAGTGTTTGGAACACAGCCATACAAATCACGCTGCCTCTCTGTCTTCTACGTTTCCCTTAAATGTTATTCTTTGTCTCTCCTGCTGGTTCAAAGTTCAAATCAAGACCCATCAGTGACATGGGTATCAGATAAACCCAACAGAGCTTCAGAAGATCAAAGCGCTGGAGCACAGAACCACCGCTGGAGCGCAGACAGAAGCTGAGGCTGTTCGATAATGAGAGGAACCCGCTGAAGGTCTGCTGAGAAGACGCCGTGGGTGAGGGTGACTGACATTCACTGATAGACACGCTCCACTCTCAGCCTCTGTGGAACCGCTTGAAGGTTCTACACAGTCACTGAAGAACTCACAGTGTTTGAAGTGGTTTGATAAATATTTATAAAGTGGAGTCCAAAGGACCATCTGGATTTTTTTTTAACAAAAAATAAACCAAAGCTTTAAGATTTTGAAAAACACAACAAAAAAGTTAACTGCAAGCTGTAACGTTTTCTATAACTTTTCTAAATCGTTATTATAAACTTCCCATTGTGGATCAGGGTCAATTAAGGGGATTTAAACCATCTTAAGCATACATAACATTTACATTTTTTGCATTTGGTAGATGTTTTTATCCAATTACAATGAATTACAGAACACTCAAAAGTATACACTTATCAGTACTGAATTGAATTGGCAACCTCTGCGTTGCTAGTGCAATGCTAAGCCAAATGAGTTACAGATTGTTTGTTTAAAAGTTAAAGTTGTTTAAAAGTTACAGATTGAAGCTTTATAAGTCCTCCTTTGTACAAAGGGTCAGTTTTTTGCTGTCTCTAGCTCAATCTGTTGCGTCACTGTCTGCGCACAGAGAATTACGAGTGCGAGTTGTGATTCTCTGCAGGTGACAGGTGTAGCTAAAATACTTCATTCATTTTCCTGTTTCCTGCCACCCAGGAGTCAATTTACTTGAGTTACAGTCATTATAACACCCAGCTGTGTGGCATCTGTAATGCGTGTCAGTTCTGCATGTTTACTTGGACAAAGTACATCCTTCCAAAACGATAATGAAAAACTAATTAAATCCAGCTTCTGGTTGAGAAAATCTATTGTGAACTATAAGCCCCAGGCGTTTAATCAAGAAAAACATGCATGTGAAATTTAAAATTTATTGTAATAATAAAACACGCATGCAACTGGCGTAGTAATTTGCAAGTATTGCGTGCTGTGAAAAAAAATGCATGATAAATACCTGACCTCTAGTGGAGACGTATTTACCTTTATCAATCAACAATGCAAAGAAACAGATAAAGTGAATCTGTCACTCAGGTTATATATAGCGCTAACTGGGAAAGAAAGCGCCACAGTTCAGTGATGATATCAGCAACTATACTGCTGTACTAGAGAGACATCTTCCAAAAAACGTCTGTCTTTCCCCTTGACTGACTGATTAATCACAGCGGGTGAGAGTTCTCCTGTGACATCTGTCTCTTCAACCACTCATCAGTGACCGCAGGGGCACAAACCACCTCAAAGTGGCATGTGGGGTTCATGAATATTAAACAGCTTCTGAATATTAATTAGGCAACCGCTTGCCAAGTATGTGCGCGGGAGCTACTGCGGATTCCTCAGGACATATTAACTGTGCTTGTGGAATGATGGTAAAGACATGGTGACAGAATTGGTCACTTGTCAGTTGCTAAGGGAACATGGTAAATGTGTGTGTGTGTGGCTAGCGGTGTTTTGCTTTCGCACCCGAGTCGATACGCGCTTGTCTGCGGGCGGCACATTCCTCGATGCGCAGTTTGGGAATTCCTTCAGCCACGGCTCGAGCCATACCGCCCATCTCCTCAATCTCTGTGATGAACTGATGAAACAAACACAAAAAAATGACTTAAAGCGATGTAAAATATTATATAGGGTTGTGGTCTATTCCAGCTTATTTTGGACTGTAAGCAGAGAAAGATTCCAGACTGAAACATTTAAACAATCTTCAGTGAAATTTTAATCATAGCACTTACATTTTAAAAAGAAAAATGGATTTATTGATCACCTAGCAACTACTCAGAACTCCTTAGCAACAGCATAGCAACCACACACCTTTCTTTAAACTTCAAATCTCTCATCAAACAGCCCAGGTACTCAAACTACATTAAGCCTCAATAACCCTTTTTAATAACTAAATCTTTCATTAATCTTTCATTCAAGGCTGTCAAGCAAAAATTAAAGCTGTTCTTGACAGAATTAACTTCCCAAGTTAAGTGTCTGACCTGAGTTAAGACTGTAATTACAAGGCTAATTGTTTTATGCATAACCACATGGATTTTATAACAAGAAGATATACAAAGGGGTAAAAATCTATTAACACAAACTATTACTGACACAAACTATTACTGAACACTGAATGCGGTGCACAAATATATCAGAAAACAAGTCCAAACCTTAAGTGCTGAATTGTATACATCACTGGTGAGCGCCTCCATCATGTAGGATCCACCCCAGGGATCCGCCACCTTCGGGATTCCTGACTCCTCCTGGATGATGATCTGGGTGTTCCGGGCGATGCGGGCACTCTTGATGGTGGGCAGGCCGAGAGCTTCATCAAACGAGTTTGTGTGCAGAGACTGCGTCCCCCCAAACACAGCAGCCATCGCTTCGATCACGGTTCGGATCACGTTGTTGTACGGGTCCTGATGAGAAAGAATTAATCACAAATTACTTCATTTGATAAACAGCTCTGAAATGGATTCTGGGTAATGGGAGGGATTGCATTGCATTACAGTGATGAATCAATGCTTTACTGAATCAAGGCTGATAAGTCATAGCATGTTTAGCAGAAAAGCTAAGCGCTAAAGGTACCTGCTCAGTAAGGGACCACCCAGACGTCTGACAGTGAGTCCTCAGCAGAAGAGATTTGGAGTTCTTGGGTTGAAACTTCTCTTTGATGAGCGTGGCCCACAGTCGACGGGCTGCCCTCAACTTGGCGATTTCCATGTAGAAGTTCATACCGATGCCCCAGAAGAAAGACAATCTGAGGAAACATACCAACATACCAAGTTCTAAACCAATTTGGGTTCCAACGTCCCTATCAGTCCCTCTGGTGGTTGTTAGTGGTTAGTTAGCGCCTAGGACCACCATGGATTCGTTTCTGCTCGTTTTCATTGGTTTCAGTTGTGATCCATCAAACGGACACACAAACCTGGGTGCGAACTCATCGATGGTCAGTCCGGCTTTCAGACCCGTCCTGCAGTACTCCAGTCCATTGGCGATAGTATAAGCCAACTCTAGGACAGCATCGGCGCCAGCTTCCTGTATGTGGTATCCGCTGATGGAGATGGAATTAAACTTGGGCATAAACTGCAGGAAAACGAGAGGAGATACAGCAACAACAATGTTCAAGCTTTCTGCTTAATCCATCGCCAGAGCTCAAAACCAGCAGGGTGTGAAAGACACCCAGACTGAGATCTGAGATCCTCACTGTTCTGGAATCAGATATTGAACAGTTTAGTGGAAATAAAGGGGTGGAGATGTCAAATCGTACCTTTGAGGTGTAGGCGAAGATATCAGCAATGAGGTGCATGGAGGGCTCTGGAGGGAAGATGTAGGTGTTTCGCACCATGAACTCCTTCAGAATGTCGTTTTGGATGGTGCCCGTCAGTTTCTCCTTGGGCACGCCCTGCTCCTCTCCGGTCACGATGAACATGGCGAGGATGGGAATGACTGCACCGTTCATCGTCATGGAAACCGACATCTTCTCCAGGGGGATGCCGTCAAACAGCAGTTTGGTGTCCTCCACCGTATCGATAGCTACACCTGCCATCCCCACGTCCCCGAAAACTCTGGGGTTGTCCGAGTCGTAACCTCTGTGCGTGGGAAGGTCAAAGGCCACAGAGAGGCCTTGCTGACCGGCTGTAAAGACAGAGAGGTCATTTCTATGACAACGGGAGTCTCAAACAAGTCTACAGTGATGCGGATTGCAATCAGATACAACTAAATCTAGATGATTTAAAACCTGTGATGTCATACCTTTAATGTTATCCTTGTAAAATTTATTGCTTTCCTCTACGGTGCTGAACCCAGCGTACTGCCTGATGGTCCAGGGTCTGTAGGTGTACATGGTGGGGTAAGGCCCTCGAGTGAAGGGGTAGACTCCAGGCAGCTCATCTTTGACCGAGGCCGTGTCTGTCTGGGTGTACACAGGTTTAATACAGATGCCCTCTGGGGTCCTCCAGATCAGGTCTTCTGGATTTTTCCCTTTCAGCTGTTTTCGGGCCAGCGTGGCCCAGGCCTCGTCAATCTTCACCTCACTCTGGTGTGAGGCAGTGCCACTGAAGTGTTTGGGGTGACGCCGGAGGTCAAGGGTCGAGGATGCAGACACTCCCAGCAGACGAGTCGTCGTCAAAGACATGCATGCCTTCCGTGCGGTCAACATGGTTTGTGCATTAGCAGGTGCAAGTTTAGTTACTCATGGGCAGCTGAAAAAGACAGGAAGAGTTGAAATGCAGTTTAGACTGCAGTTACATTTTGAGTGTCTCAGTAAAGTGTTGCTATATAAATAAAGCCAAATCAGGTAAAAAAGTCTTAAACTGTAAACATTTCCTACATTTGTTATAAGTTACATTTATCTTGATTTAAAGAAAACATTATCTAAACAGTTTTTGATGTGTTTGTTCACCGAATGGCATCATTTAATTGCCCAGTTGTTAAACCTGTTTTGCTTTATCTATGACAATAAAGAATGAATGTTTGTGCTGCTCTTTTGCTCAAACTGTGAAAGTAAAACAGTCACAGTATTTTAATATGTGTGATTTTTCTTTTATAAATTGCACAAATCTTTGGGTTACATACTAAGGCCTGGAACAAAAACATTCAAGTACTGTACGTCTTTCAATGCAATATTCAGTTTTACTGAACCCACACAGTATGACAATGTTATTATTCTGCCAATCTGCTCTTAAATGGATGCTTTAAAGCATTGTAACAAGAGTCAATCCCACTTTACAATATGCTTCGTTCATATTGCATATAGTTATTATCCACAGTAACTCATCAAGAGCCCATTTCACATTATAACGTCACATATTGTTGTATTGCCCTTACAGCCTTGCTTTTAAAAGATCTATAACACAAAAACACATTTATAAAACAATATATCAAGAATTATCGATCGCTTTCACTCCTCAGTCTACGGAGTTTGATAACTTTGTATGGCTGTTTAGATGACATCGCCTGTGACAATAACAAAGCAACAGCAAACACAATGCACGAGTACATAAGCAGTTTATACGACCTCTTAAACACCATTCAACGCGTTTTAAAACCAAACATTTCATCACATTTATTACATTTCATTACATTTCTGACCTTACGTGCTTCTGTTTTGCGTGACTCCGCTGACAGGCGTGTTGCGCTCCAGCCAATCACGTTTCACAAAATCAGCCAATCAGCATCACGCAACGCTTAACTCTGACCCGGAAGTAGTTGTGATCATAAGCACGGGTAACTGTAAGGTTTAATCTGGCGTTCCGGTGTTTAGTGTATTTTTATTATTTATTGCAGCTAAGACACACAACGTTGAGGCTACGAAATCACATATTTTATACATAATTCAATGCGATTTATTATTGTGACAGTGTTGTATATAATTTTCTCAGTGTTTCCAAAAGGTGGCGACATAACCCATTAATGTTGTTTTATAGTTGAGGACTAGATCAGAGGTTCTCCGATGTTCTGCAGGTCCAGCTCTGATCAAACGCACCTGAACGCGAGTTGAGAACTTCTGTTCCAGTCCAATGAATCCCAAAACCATGTTTTTGGAGGAAGACCAAACGTTACACCTTGTTGCATAAAAGCACTGAAAACATGTTGATATGGATTATCTTTGTTTTTTACAAACATTAAAATAAAATGTTTGGGAAAACTCATTGTTTTTGCCCGTTTACATACAAACATTGTTAAGGTAAATACTAAACAATGTTGTGTGATACGACTTAAAATGTAGTTTGTTGTGCACGTTCATCTATGTTGTTGTTGTTTGTTGTTCGACTTTCTATTGTGAAAACAGGTGGCTCCATTATTTTGGCATGAACTGCCTTGAATAGTCATTATCACACACAAACCAACATAAGCTTCATAGAGTTTAGATATCTTTATTAAGAGCAAGTTGATAAAAGGTTTATAGAAGCCAAAGCACTCCATGTTACATATTTAGATTGTTCCGCATCTCATCCTAGATTGAAATGAGACTGAAAATGTTGATAAGGGATTTATATATAGAAAATATATAGTAAATACAGTAATACTATCATTTATTAATATGCATTCAGCAGGATATACTTTTATCAAAAGTGGCAATGCTGAAAGTGGTTGTTAATGCCCCTTAAAAGTACACAATTATAGCCTATTAAACCCTACTGTAAAATATTAACCCAACTCGCATTCAGTAAGGCAGTGGATTAGGTACGGTATAAATTAAAATACTGATTTTATGACTGTTTTATTCATGAATGTGACCTAGAATGAAAAGAGCTCATTGTTTGTGGCTAAAAGAAATCAAGTAGCGAAACAATGTTGATTTGTAGAAAAGACAGGAAGTAACAGCCTCTACACGTCGCATTCGTTGGCAAAGAACAGAAAATGATGAAGAGGATGGATGAAGGTTTTGGTGGTGATGAAGGTCTGGGGCGGGTGGTTCTCTTCTGCAGACTTTAGACCTGTTAAAAGAGCCATTTACTCCAGTTTGAGCAGCTCCACATCAAATATAAGGGTGGCGTTGGGGGGTATGACCCCTGGGTGACCTGTGGCCCCATAAGCCATATCTGGGGTGCAAGTGATCTTTGCCCTCTGACCCAAACTCATCTGATGGAGAGAAAACAAACAACCATGGGAAAAAGTCATAAATAAACATCATGCATCAGGTTGTCCAACAACAATCTCATCCGGACCGACCTGTGCAACTCCTTCCTCCCAGCCTTTGATGACTTCCTGTCTGCCGATCTTGAATTTAAAAGGCTTGTTTCTGTCTCGCGACGAGTCAAACTTTTTGCCGTTCTGCAGCATTCCTGAAATTAAATAACAAGGTGGTCAAACAAACAATATATTTATATAGAGCTTTTCACATCACACCTTGTTTCAGATCAGCTTTACATAGTCACAAATGACAAATATCTTTTCAAATATAGTCTAATACCAATACAAAGTTATCTCTTACTTTTTAATTCCTGAAAATAAACAACAACCAGATATATATACATATATATTTGGGTTACATTAATGCATTTAGCAGACATGTTTGTTTATAGAGACTAACAATGCGTTCAAAGTACACGTCTTTGCTTGGGAATTGAACCGAAGACCTTTGTGCTGCTAACACAGCACATGCTCTACCCATTGAGCTACAAGAACACAAGGGTTGTGAATTAGTGATTCCCTACTGAGAGAAAACACAACATGATAGAGACAAACAGAAACATAACAAAACAAATAAACTGGTAAATTCTGGTAAAATTCAGCATTTAACTCTTTCAGTTCAGTTTGGTGAGTCAAACAGACTTAAAGGAACCAGGAACGATCCGCCAACACACAACCACTCTGCTTATCTAAATCTCCTGTGGAATCTGAGCTCTTATGATGCAACTGAACAATAAGAATGAAATATGAAACACTGGCCCGATTCGCAGGATTATTGGGCTGCTTTAAGTAGGTCACCTTTTGCCTCTGTCTGTGTCACAGGAAAGAAGCAGAAAGAGGAGACAAACACACTCTCAAAGCGTCTGTCATGAATAAAACACAAGCCCACGTATAGGGCAAAATAAAATATGTCACAAAAACATGGCACAATTTTGTGATGCTAGTAACAAAAACCGTAACATGCATTTTAAAAGGCATGTGTCCAATTTAGCATTTTTTTGTACCTTTACAGTTTTATAAACTTAAGCAACTACTAAATTTAAGCCTTAAGTCTTTTTAACAACAGTAGAATGTTGTGCAATATTTTGATGTTAGATGTTAGACACAAAGATATTCTGATTACACTTTATTTAACAATATCACAAGCCAATCAGATTTAAGTGTCACTATAAATGATTTTGAGAGGATTAATGTGTCAGTGCTTTATCTCAATCTAAACAGACACAGCATTAGAAGTTTTTAACGGTTTGACTGAAGACGAGGGTGTCATGCAAGTGCTCATGCACAGACATGGAATGGATACAGTTCCATATTATCTTTCACTCCCTCCTGGATTTAAAGGAGCTGGGATTTCCAGGAAGACCCTCGCGCCAAGATATCTGCAGAGTGGGATTTGTTCCAAAAGCCAGTTTGTCATAACAGCAGCTTGTTCCACTACAAGGCCAAACTGAAGCGCGTGTGTAAATGATCCAGAACTGTTCTGTTCTAACAAACGTTCATAAAGCTGGTCAATTTTAACATCATTAATCGCTTTTGGAGGGAAATATTATAGGATGTGTATAAAAAAGTTACAGCTAGATGTTAACACTAGCAATTTCTTTATTATTTATTATAATTTATTATAATTTTTCTTTATTCTAATTTAGTTTTATTAACTGTTCTGTAATGTTTATACAATGCTCAGCTAACAATTTAAGAAAATTGCTTTTGATATACGATGTATATTGTCACAAAAGCATTATGGCAAGAACTTAATGAGAGCATTTATGAGAACATTAGCCAACGTTCTGAGAACAATCCCTGTTAGCCAGGTTCCCTTCCACAGTAGCTCCCCTGCGACTCATTTTCTGTGATAACCATCGGAGCCTGACTGGGTGTGTGCTGGTCTGATCCATAAACCAGCTTCACTGGAAAATATCTGAGGTCACTCTCGGTTCCAGACCCCCAGCATGAGAGATCGGTGGGAAAGAGATTGAATCAGGAGGGCAGGCGGAGGCCCGGGGGCTATTTATACCTCTGCTTACAGTATCCGTCTAAAAGAGCCGGCAGCCGGTTCCTCCCGGTCGGCATCAGATGCAACGGGACGCATGCGCTGTCTGCATGCAGCTGCCTCTGCAGCACATTTCTGCACGAAAACATGCGAGCGCTCGTGCGTGATTCATGTGTCGTCCAATCAACAGCTGCAAAGACGGCTAACTCAGAACAGTGCTAGTCACTTGTGTAATCAAAATACCAACTGTATAAATAAATATGAATGTTTTTCTTGTAACCTCTCTTGTTTCAAACATTGTATGAACATTCAAAGAACATGCCAACGTTCTGAGAATGTTTCCTGTTAGCTGGGGTCTAGACGTAGTTAACAAATGTAAATATAACGTGAATTAAACAATGTAAATACAACTTGCAGAGCAGAACAGATACCCATAATTGTGAATGACATCACTACTTTATCACCTTAGGATCTCTGGTCATGGTTCACGAAACTAGAACCTAAATAGAGTTTCTCCTCATCTTCATCAGAGAACCACAATCCTGGAGCTGCAGGGGTAAGATGTAGCCGTGATGAAGATTATCTCAGAGAACATTTAGACACAGTGTTGCTATTGTTATTAATAGAACCACCAGTCACATGAGTTCTGATGTCTTCCTGTGGCCTAATATGAAACCCCAGCGGTTCCAGCAGGGCTAATTGATTTGTTCTGCTCGACTGGGTCAGAGAACGGAAGATGTGTGTGTGTGTCTGTGTGTGCGTGTGTGTGTGTGAGCTCTGCTAATTCAGGCATGGCTCCCAACATGCTGATAATATACATCCTGAATGTTACCTGATTATATTACAAACTGAAATGTGAGTCTGGACACTACAACAATTTTCCACTACAGCCTTATTATCACTGATCATTCATCGCTGACATTAAAGATCAGGGTCCTATCAAAAACTCATAACAGCATGTATGGATATAAACACATATTTAATCTAAAAACAACACTACAATACAACACTCTGCTACACTACTACACTACACTAACATACAACACTGTCCCACAACACTAATACGCAACACTATACAACACTATTAAGCAACACAGCTACACAACACTACACTCCAGCATAACGCAACATGCGCGTATCTACTGTACACCGGTACTGCGTTGAGTACAGCGTTAGGTAGGTTGTGGTCTGTGATATCTGATTCAACTGGGAGCACTGGGCAAGCGGACGGTGAGATGAGCTTTGGCCCGTCATTAACACTCAGAGCAGCTAACAGGGTCAGTCTCACTGCGTACGTCAATACAGCCCTTCTGCAGTACTTAATATAGCACTGCAGAGCTGAGCGCAACACACACCACACACAGTCAAACACCTACTTTTAGCTTAAAACACTTCAGTTATTCACAACAAATAAATAAATGCATTAAACTGAACACATTTACAGCAGTGAGATTGGTTCACCGTATATAACTGCAGAACCAATGCTACGAACATAATGAAGGGAAAAGATTTATCTTCTAGTCCAGCCGGCAACATCCTGCGTGTATCACTAATGGACCGTGTAACACTAATGGACCGGACTTCATTTGATAATATGGGAAAGATTATTACTGTACATAAACAGCCACACTGACCACTTATCAAACACTTAATAAACTCTACCTGAGTTTTTCAAAGAAAAGCAAAAAAAAAAAACATTAGAGACGGAATGTTGTTATCGTCATCCTGTTTCCTGTCTGATCTGGCAGTCTGCAGGGAGCTCCGGCAGCCTGAATGAAACGTTTATTAAACGGTCTGAGAACATTTAAGACAACAGACGTGACAGATTGTTTACCTATGTAATGGACGACGCATGTCTGTCCTTTTTTCGGAAATGTTCTTCCTGTAAACAAAGAGAAGAACAGAAGGGTTAGTTATAGAGTTTGAACATCACGTCTCGACATTTTAAGAATTCCCTCAAAGCCTCTCGGTTTGTGATGAAAGAGGCTTTCATCGCCGCTAATGTTTTCAAATCAGCAGCTTTAGGTCTCAGACAAACATCTGAGGAGCGTCTGGTACATGTTGCACAAAAAACTGGCCAGCGTCGCTCACATGACCGGTTTCAATGGCAGGAACGCCACTTCCTGTACAGTAAACTGGCAAACAAAGTGGGCAAAGTGGACAATGAGCATGTCTGGAGAAATACTAGCTAATACTAATGCTAGCTGCTGGATTAGCTAAAGGTTTACCTGCCCTTTGCTCTTATGCTGCATTCTTTACTATTAGAAATAATATATTAAGGATCATTTGTGGCTACCCCAGCTAACAAGCAACATTGTCAGGAATGTTCTCTAAAGGTTCTCTCAGATATCAAATTTTTCTTGCAATAATTGTTGTAATGTTTATAAATCATGATAAAAAATATTATTAATAAGTATATAGTGAAATGTTTTAAAAATGTTGCAGATTTACAAAACTGCAAAGCAAAAATGGTAATTTAATGTCTGAGAAATGGATGTTCCTAAAGCTTTTTGTTACTTAATGGAAACGTCTGAAACAGTGAAAATCCAAAATAAATAAATGTATATATATGTGTGTGTGTATGAGATTTGGTTTGATCAGAGAAAGTACATGTTTGTGTTT
>JBAJNP010009301.1:0-18414 GCA_036877545.1 Yasuhikotakia modesta
GTGTGTGTGTGTGTGTGTGTGTGTGTGTGTGTGTGTGTGTGTGTGTGTGTGTGTGTGTGTGTGTGTGTGTGTGTGTGTGTGTGTGTGTGTGTGTTCGTTCAGGTCTCCTGCAATGGTGAAGTGTGGGTAAAATTCCACTCCCTCGCTCCAGCAACATTTAGCCTGAGACTATTCCCTTGAGACAGAACTGTGTGTGCCCTGGAGAGACACAAATATACTCACACATCACAATACGTAGTTTAAGTGTGTATGAGCACACTGTTTTAAATACATATTAATATATGTAGACGAATGGTCGTCACTTTCTGTGTGTGAATATCTATGGGTGTTGACAAATATGTGCCATGGCTTACATGCTCGGTGTGTGTGTGTGTGTGTGTGTGTGTGTGTGTGTGTGTGTGTGTGCGTCTGTGTGTCAGACTGTGAGGTTCAGGCAAGCTTCCTCCCTTATTAACTGACCTGCAGGGGGATGGGAAGGCAGTTTCAGGAGAGGAGAGGAAGTAAAGATGGGGGAGGGAATCGGTGAGTGTGTGTGTGTGTGTTGCTGATTTTATAGATGTGTGTACTGTATCTGACATTTTTCCTTTCTCCCTCTTCCATTTTCTCTATCAATAAAACTGGGTGTTTCCTAGTACAAAATAATGAAATCAAACTACAGGACAGTGAGACTCCTGGGTCATTTATCACGTTGGGTAAATGTGTGTGTAGAGATTACCGTGAGACCGTTGGGTTAGTTGATATGTAAGTGTTCGTGAAGGGCCTCAACCCCATGACTAAAATTGTAAACAGATGTTCAGTGATGGTGAAGATCTATGTGGACTTAAAGACTGGGCAAGAGAGAGAGAGAGAGAGAGAGAGGCGGAAATGTTGAGAAGAGAAAACTGTATATTTAAGAAACAAAAGTTAAAGATTTCAATACTTCATCAATTGTAGCATAGTTTTGTGTAGGTTAAGAAACAGGTTATGAAATTGTAAACAGAAATCTACAGAATATAATAGAATCTTACAATATAATCTTTTGTATGGTCATGCAATATATCAATCAAATCTGTGGCAATTATCTAAATAATATTAAATAATAATATGTACCATTTAATGTAAAGCCCAATCAGTTTAATTTACCCTTGTGATTTAAACAGAATAATTGTCTTGAATTTCTGAGCACAACATTACCTAATTTACTTTAATGTCCATTATTCAGGCACAAGATATAATGTATGTATAAAATACACAAATAAATTATGCTTTGCAGCTCGCAACTAAACTAAGGCAAGGTAATTGTTTCCCATAAATCACTCGAGGAGTCAACAGTTACTGGAGGTTTTGTGCGCTCAAGTGACGCAAGTCCAACAAGCCAGGCATGTTAAACTGTGAAATTAGATTTCTGTTGTTTTTTTCGTTGTTTTCATTGTTTATTGGTAAAATTAGAAAATGATTTTACAGATTTGCATGTTAGGGTACAAAATGTCAATACCACAAAAAAACTGTGTGAAAGACTGTAATGTTCTACATGACATTTTGGGAGGGGCATGTTTGTTTAATCCGACCAATCACAACTCAGCAAGGTGAGTGTATATAGAATTGGTGCTTACATCACTCCCCCAACAATCCCTCTGGCATCCCTCCTGTGCCGTATATATCTAGTTATAATGAAATTTAAATCCAGGGGCGGTGCTTAGAGCTCTGGTCGAATCTTGAGCTTGAACCCTCTATCATAGACGGTGTTTACCTTCAATTCAAGGATTATATTAACATGTGAACTCATTAAATTGCAGTTTGATGACCACCAACAGAGCCACTGTATCTGAGTAAACAGTGCCTTCACATCACAAACATGCCATGTGCCTCTGAAATGAAGTCCTATATGGAAGTCAAACAAACAGACACACACAATTACCATGCGGAAAGGTCACCTGTAATGAAGTGTGTGGAAAAGGAGCTCAGGAAATTTCATATGCTTACAACAAAGATATTGAGATCAGAGATGTGCATGAAAGCAGTTTTACTGTACACATTAATATTTTTATAAGTCAGCTGACTATTACAATTAGTCCTTTTGAGATTCTGCTACAACCGATTCTTCTAAAGATCATTCATAATGTCATTTTTTCATAATGTCCTTTATTTGTTGTATTTCTGAAGTTCCAGATTAATTCTGTGACAGACTATCATTTTTTTTACTTCATAATGAGAAAAACTAAATATTGTTTGCCTCATCAGTAATGGATGTTTCTCCCTAAATTCTTAACAAGTCAACTGTTTGTATCTAATACGAGCCGGGAACATAATTGAAAGGCGTCTTTCAATTAGAATTTGTTTAACTTAAATAATGAAATAAAATATGGAGCTTCAAAGTTTTACATTTTTCCACTAACTCTCTCGCTCCTTTATCCAAAGGAAAAAAATTCACTCCTGGCAATATGCAAATAAGGCTGCAAGCTATTACGATGCTAATGAGATTCTCCAGCAAAACTAGCAGTTCCTCCTCAAGCACTGGGGTACATTTCATCCATATTCAGAAAACATTAGTGTGTGTGTGTGTGTGTGTGTGTGTGTGTGTGTGTGTGTGTGTGTGTGTGTGTGTGTGTGTGTGTGTCAATGCATGTTCTAGGTCAAAATCACAATGTTCAATGCCTCTGTTCATCCACTTCCATCACCTCCTATATCCTGCAGTTATGATCTTTGCAAACTAGCAATCAGTCACCAGTCTAACAACAAACCCAACAGCAGCCTCTGAGACATCAGGATAAGCCAGTATTTTAAGAGCTCATTCCTCTGATCCATCACTAGTGATTTCACTAGTTTAGTTTGTGTTGATGAAGATTAATCGTACAGTAAATTGTTCTTGCAGGATTGATGATGATGCTTCTGGTTCAAACTGCTGGTTTGTTTTGTGCAATATGTCAAAACATCTTCTGGAAAATTTGGTGGAATGAACGTAAGATTTTTAATGATGTGGACGATTCAAGGAAGTCAACAAACTTTAAAGTCCTGGCTCTTTTCAAATCCATCCCTGTATATCATTTCAGGAACATTCGCCCTCAAAAGTGAACACTCATATGAAATCCACTCAGGGCCACTAGACCATGACTCTAGAATGTCTAGTTTATCAACAGATTCAAGGTCTGTGTACTGTATAAAACTAGCCAGTAAACATATAGCAACTTGTATTTTCAAATATACATAAAATGAATTCAACCAGAGATGATGATGGTTGTGCAGGTAAAATTTGTATATGTGTGTAAGTGTGTGTGTGCGTGTGTTTGTGTGTGTGTGTTTAGGTTCCAACTGCCGAGAAGGCGGCATCCGCCACGCACCATGGTACGTTACCATAGTAACAGCGGGGAGCCTGGCGAAGGATTGTCTATATGTGTCCTGACCTATTTCGATTTCCCCCCAGAAGAACTCTTCCTCTTTCACCTAACCACATATATCTCCCTCAGCGTCAGCAATGCCACGCTCTGTCTCTGCTTCTAATTAACAAAACACTCTAATTCAGCCTCTCTCTCCTCACGAACAAATTTAAAACTAGATGGCAACTAAAGAACAGGCTGAAGTTTTAGCTGTATAGCCTTTGGTCACACTGCAGAAAAGCACTTTTGGCAAATTCTTTATGAAATTTTCAATGGAAAATTCTTGAGATATTAAATAATGCAATTTTTAATTAAGACTTTATTAATAGATTTTTTTCCTCCCAACTTTTATAATGACCCATCTCTTTGCCTGGAGTGTTTGGCTTTGAATTTCCATTTGTCTAATATGTTTGAGACTTCATGTTAGCCCTAAATGTTCCAACAAAACACAACATGGGAATAAAAAAATTGCATTATGACTAATTAGCATAAATTGAGAAAATGGATTTTGGATTATAGAGTCAGCCTAAATGCTTCCTATATTAAACACAAAAGTATATACAAAACAACATTATATTAACAAATGAACATTAAACAGGCATTTAATGATCTTTTTCCTTTCAGAATAACTCAACAACAATCTATAATGCATAAACACTTACACTGCTGTATCTGTTTTTATCTAATACAACACCTCATAGAAGCCTCAGGTGTGGCCATTATTCTGTTATATGGAGGTGTGCTCTTATAAACCTGGTGTACGGTAGACACTCTTATTATTTAGGTTTAAATTACAGAGGTTATTTGTGAAGTTATAAGGCATAGACTCTGCTGCTCAACCGTGTGTAAATGACATCTATACAGTGTGAGCATAACAAATCTAAAGCATTGAGGAATCAATGAGAGATGCTATCCTTTCTCCAGATGTTTGCTGGAGGATGTTGCTGTTTGTGTATGTGGTGCATTTATCCAGTGTATTCAAGGTCAGTTCAAACACAGCTACACATATTCTCCATATAACTGTTCTGTCTGTTACCACACTGTCTAACATTATAGCCTCAGGCAGGCCTGTAGTGTGAGCTGGAAATGCGTTGACACTAGACTGAGAGACCCACCTTCAACATTTCTAGTACATGTAGATCAGGTCCCATGTCAAAGCCCTTGTTATTTTGGGGCACTTGTGGCCTAGTGGTTAGAGAGTTGGGCTCGCATCCAGAGGGTTGCTGGTTTGATTCCCAGTGTCTGTAGGAAATAACTGAGGTGCCCTTGAGCAAGGCGTTGTACTTCAACTGCTCTCCTGGTGTCTCGGTGCTGTCTGCAGTGCAGTGTGTGTGTTCACTGCTCCAATGTGTGTTTACTACTGAGATGGGTCTGAGTTGGCCTCAGATTTGGCCTGCATGCGACTTCACTTGATGAAGTTACTTAGTTTCCATTTACTTACTTGGCCTATATAACCTCTTTGCTATATAACTTGCAGTTATATTCACTTTTATAAGCCATTTGTTAATGTTAAAAAAATGCAATGAGTCGTTTAAACACTGCCCCAGTCTGATTTTATCTAACCTGGCAATATAGCTGAACAAATAATTTCATAATTTAATATAGTTTTTAAACTACGTGTTTGAAACCAACATACGACACGACAGCGATGGGCTATAAGCCGTAGACAGACACACTCATGTCAAATAATAAAAGTAAGTAAAACATGCAACCAAAAACAAACATTTACATAAGGGCCAGTAGCTCTGTGGGATGGTGAGACTTGCCTGGCTCACCCTCAACAATGTTCCAGTGCAGCCTGCGGCTATCCAATGAGAGGCCAGCCCTCCTCCTCCTCCTCTTCCCCGTTCGGCGCTCCTCTCCCACCTCCTCCGCGCGCTCTCATCTCCGCTCCAGCGTGCGGGCAGTGACTGCTGCTGTCTCGCTGCTTTTGGAGAGCTCGCACGCGCTCTGTATGGATGCTGAACCCTTGGCGCTGCTGTAAACGCGACACGGAATCAACATGTCCAACCCTCCTCACGACCCGTTTTACTCGTCCCCGTTCGGACCCTTCTACCGGAGACACTCGCCGTACATGGTGCAACCTGAGTACAGAATCTATGAGATGAACAAGCGACTCCAGTCCCGGACAGAGGTGAGTTTTGGCATCGCTCCACCCGATGACAGTTTAGTTTGGGAAAGTTGCATTGGAAATATATGGCATTCCTTCCTGGCTGAACATGTTATAGCTATAAAACTATCTGTTTTAGTTTTGTACCTGGTTTTGTGGCACCGTAAGTTACACGGATTCCCAAGCGTACGAATATGCATGTGTTAAGTTTATTGCTTCGGTTTTGTTATCCTGTTTGGGAATTTCCTGGGATAAAAATTCCAAGGACTTCTAAAGGGAGGATTTGATTTACTGTTTAGCACGCAATGTATATCCACTTTAATCACTTATTAAAATCCACGTGGAGCGAAAGTTAAGAGCGCAGAAAATAACAGCAACGCGCAGCCTGAGAGATTTAAAGACTTTACCGTGAACTTAAATAATAAAAAAACTAGCCAGTCTGACTGATCATTTAAAGAATAAAGCAAAGTGTGATTAATAGTAAGAAAGATGCAAAAGGCGTTTTATTAAAAAACAGAACCATGCATTTAAACTGGTTTGATGTCTCAAACTTTATTGAAACGTGAGCACAACAGTATGCATGTGTATTCAGAACTATGGTATCTTTACCTTATACTGCCTTGACCTATTTACCTTAACTAAATGCTTACAAAAAACGATGATTTTAAAAAATGTCTTTCTTTTCTTCCACCCACTGAAAACATGGAATATTTGCACTAGAATCACTGCCATCATTCTCTGCCCTCTTGCTAGTACTTTCCAAACAGTGAAACAGCCGTAAATAATAACTGTAAATATTTGTGGTGTGATACAGGGAAGTGTCTATTATGCTGATCCCTGTGGGAAATAGTCATGTTTTCTTGGTAGATTTATCTGCCGGTTGCAACACATGTCTGCCCGTCACAAATTCCCTCATGGTTTGTTCCCGCAACCTCTGCTTCCTCAAACCTGGCACTGCATTCACTGCATTCACTGTATTCCACCCACATGTGAAGGAACAAAACAGTTTAAGTAATTATTTATCACTTTAATGATAAGTCAAACATATTTGTGATAAAACAGACAGAATAACTTTGGCGAATTGTTGTCCAAATTCCATCCACCACTTCAACATACCTGAATTAAAATTACCATTACATACGCTAATGAAGAATAGTGTATTGGTGTCCCATTAGCCATGAGATCCATGGCTCTTGTGTTTGTCATGTGTTTTAACTTTAAGATTTAGGCTGTAATGCAGAGATGAACTGACACAACATTATGAATAATGCATGAGCGGTGGCCTAAACCCTCCTGGACTGAAATGGCACTTACCAAACAGCCTGTAATAAACACATGTGCCAATATATCGTCTTAATCTTCCCCATCTCACTGTGTTGTGGCAGGGCATTTGTTAAGATTAAAGCTTCACATGTATGATAGATGTTGATAAGAGATTTCGTTTTGAAGGTAAGAATGAGTTTAGCTGATAAATGTGATATTCTGTTGTGGCTTGTGGAAAAAGCAATCAGTGGTGTAAAAAACGGGAAAAACTAATTTGGAAGAAAGGGGGGAAACACAGAGAAAAGGGATTAAATAAAAAAAACTTAAGAAATTCTTAAGTCTGGCTTTTTTTGACCATTGCCTGTACTAAAACTAAGACCAAATAACCATTTTAAAGCTCAGTTAGTATTACACCAATTATAAGTGTATAAGTAGATTTGGGTGGGTGGGGTTATGGGAGGGGGCGTGTCCCTCCAACCATGTGTCTGCGTTTCTCTGTTTTGTTTAATCAACACTAACACAATATTGTATGATAGTAAATGAAGCATTCACTGCTACAGGATACTTGTTAAAGAACTCCCCAGTCAGGCAGGTTATATTGAACTTCTAATGATAATAATCAAGGCGTTTATAGCTGACAATTGCAAAGTTTATATTGAATAAACAATACAAACATAACCAATAACTGAGTCACTCATATCTACATCTCATCACTGCACACTGTATATCTCATACACAAATTAACAAACAAATATATACTGTAAATAAACAAATAGGTGTTACTCAATCCAAGACTGGGGTGTTTTTGAAGAAATGTTCTTTAAAACATGTTCTTGGGTTTTTTGGGGAATTCAAGGCTAAAACAACCGTTTCATATCCGCAAAGTTTATTACCTCCTGTAGTATAAAATGAGTTCCTGAGTCATAGGCTCAGAGTGGTGTTGTTTTTTTTTTGAAGGAGGTTTACAGTGATTGACAAACATCTCTGCTCTCTTACAATTCTTCACTGATTTTAAGACGGTTTGATATCTTGTATCCTTCTTGTAAGCATATGGATCTGGCATCTTACCGCTGCAACGTAATAACGGGACTTTGTTGCTAATATCTTCACAAACAGTCAGTGCAGTGTTTATTAGCCGAGCACAGTGATGTGCAATTGAAGCCAGTGGTAATTTAGCACAGATTTTACAAGCAAGAGTTTCCCTCACAGCCATCCATCATGCAGACATGCAGACTTTCCAAGTTTAAAGGCTTCAGGCAAATAGCGGAACAACAAGGGGAACAGCGCAAAAGTATGTACAAAAAGTAGCCGTCAAGCAAAGGTGTTTAATAACTACTTGGCTCTATATTTCTGCATTAGTCATTTAATGGCCGTCCACACAGGCTAACAAATCAATGTATTAATGCCAAAGGAACATGGGAATAACGCAACACATGACTGGAGGGAAAGTTGCATTGGACAAAAGCAGGAAGGCGGTCAGGAAAGCTATACAAGAGGCTTTAAGAGAATAGCTCTCAGTACAGAAGCTGGTGATTGATGTATTTTATTGTCTTGAGGCTAACGCTGTTTAGCCCTTTTGCTGGCACTAAGCAAACTTCAGAAGAGCAGTTAGTGTGTTGAGTTTTAAAGAGCGCTTAATAGTTTCTTACAGCCCTCTAGATAAATGAGCTGTAGTGAGTTAAAGTGTGTCTTTTATGTTCAAACAAATACCATTATATTTGTATATATTGTATATTTGTTCTAACTTAAAAATAACCACATAAGCTACTAAATGCATTTGTTTTAATGTAATTTTGTTTTAATGTATCAAAGTTAGCACAGAGTTTTGGTATTGGAAGCAGTTAATGATCTGCCTGTGGAAATTCCCGACTTCACATGCAAAACTGACAGCTTGTCTTGTTAAACAAATTCTGGGCATTTCTTTTCATGTGGAAGCATTAACTTTTGGATTTTCCCTCCATAAACAGTTTAGGGATGTAAGCAATAACATTTAATACACGTCAAATTCTGTTCACTCGTGCATTTGGACGTTTTTGCCTTGAGGCCTCAACGCTGTAAGAAGTCATGGCTTATTATTTAGACTTTTGCCACTGGTTAGAAGGTTTGCGGGCTAACCTGCCACTTAAGCGTATGCAAATAAGCAAGCTGATTAACATTCAGAGGAGGAGTCTTGTCGACCTCAGCCGGTATAAGCTCATTAGCATAACGCTTGTTAATATTCAGAGGCTTAGAGAAGTGAGAAAATAAGAGGAAGGCGAGGTCAATAGGAAGGAAACAAATGAAAGCTTAGCTCTATTAATCTTCATAATGGTTTTGAAATGAGATGCGTTTATGCAAAGAAGTGCAGGTTCACCACGACATTCTGTTTTGATGTAAAGGCGATCAATAATGCATTTCACTGTGGAGGAACAGACTCTGAGGTAAACCAATCACTGTTTGAATCAGCTTCTCCAACGTCCCATCAGAGCTGAAAACGGCACCAAATGGCAAATCAGTCCAACCTTGTCCATCATCATTTATATTACATGATGGTTAATTGATTTTGTAAACAGAAGGTAATAGAAAATGGATTGTGTTTTAAGAGCATGTGCTAAGTCTTATATAAATTGATGTGCACAAATTGAGCTTTGTTAAGCAGTCAGAGATATTTACCACACAGACATATAAAAGACATTTTATAACTGACTAGAATGATACAATTTGTGTTTAGATTAATGCACACTTATTTATTTATATATCATTAACTCTGGCCTTATTGTTATATATTCCATATAATATATAGAATATTTCACATATATCATATATGGAACTACAACTAGCATTTTTGTCTTCTGCACTGATTTTATTGAGCTTTTTGTGTGTTTGTACTCTCTGCAAAATGAAGATAATATGAAACCATCTTATCAATTGGCTGCATTATGCAAAAACAGGTTGTGGGTCCAGTCAGATATATGACATATATTGAAAACAAAACAGACATAAAAATGGATTCTCTGGAACAATAAGGTGGTTTTTAAACCGGCAGGATACTAGGACAATAGTCCCACCTTTTTCCTGCAGCTTTTCCAAAGTTCCTTCCAGGCTACACTGTTGCGCTGATAACAGATAAAAAGGAATTGCCCATTTTCACCAACTTCCTGTTTTCAGACAATTTCTACGCAGATCACGTTTTTGATTCTTTTTGTCCAGCCATGAGTGATAATGTTTATGATAAGCTTTAAATGTAATTGTGTTATCATTTGAAACGCTGGGCATTTGAATCCAGTTTTAGCTAAATAGCCTAAAACACACAAACTGTTCTATAAACTTGTACAAACGCTCACTTGAATGTAAGTATGCATGTTTCATTGTGGTGTGCAATGTTAGAGAAATGGCCCAAAATCATAATACAGTTTGTTCACCCGCATTGTTGTCTTGACATTGTGTCACACAGTAGAGACTTTCTGAAGGGCATTAATTCACTTCGCTGTTCCTTATTGCATTTGCATAATTCATATTATGTACGCTTAACCTTATAACAGACCCAAATATTGTCAATGCTTAGTAATTCTTCAACAAACCTTAAAACAACTGCGGAACAAGGACAAAGCAGCGATCCAAAAATACCCACAGAACTGAAACATTGTTTAATGCTGTTATTGTTTACCAGAAAGGAAGTGATTTGATGTATGTTTACGTGTTTACTGCGGTTTCTGCCACACTTTTGGGTTGTTTACATCGTTAGTGTTCCCAAAGATCTGTCGGCGGCTGTCACAGATATGTAGGTGGAAGAAGTTGAGCAGTTGTACAAACCGGCGTGTGATTGCCCACACAGAGCTCTGCTCAGCTCATCAAAGACCTTGTGTGCATTTCATGAATCCTGAAAGGTGAGTCTAAATGGAGTCTGTCTAGCGGAGGACTTTTTAAATGTCACTTCGCAGATGTGGATATATAAGGACAATTTACAGCATTTCCCGTGTCAAACTGTGAATGATTAGGCTGCTTTTAGCTTAGTACAATTCAGAAAGGTGACAAAATTACTCGTAGTAGCATTGAAACATTCTAAAGTTCGCTGTTGGGTTTAGAATGTGTGAATACGTCTGAATTTGGCAGGGGTGTGGCGATGTAATGTTTTATTGATAGCTGGGTCACAAAACAATAATAATGTTTTTCATCTATATTAGATTTCAATGCTTTGCTTAGTTTTATTCGTATGAGATTTTGGTTGAACATAAATAATTTAATGTGTTTGCTGACCTGCTACTAATATTTTTAACTTTTTGAGAATTGCTCTGAATATGATGGTCATGTTTCTGTATTATATAGTATAGATTTTTGGCATAATATTGATAAATTAACGTTACAAATATGTTAAAATATTGCAATATATATTGACGTAACATTCTCAGGAAACACCAAGAGGGTTATCACACTGATGCCAACAAAACTCATTCATCAGTTGGTGTGTGTGTGGTAAAAAGGCACCATTGTTATTTACAAAGAATACGGGACATTGTTGTCTCTCTAAGCTCCCGGATCTACCATAAATCCGGGCTGCTTGGCCCCCGCAGAGCCCTGACTGGGTCGAGAGCCGCCATTGGCACCTTGATGAATCCCTCTAGACGGTCCAATCAATACGGCTTTATCTTCAGGCAACCCGTGAAGACGCCCATGTTAGTTCACCTGGGGTCCTGAAGGAGCGACCGGTACGCCGTACATCAAAGCTCACTATCAGCTACAGCGTACCAGACAGCCACAATCAGCACTGAAGGCAGGAACCTCTCATTTTCAATGTCAGCTACAGATTACTGATCTATAGCCGACACTCTCTCCCGGCTGTGTTGTATGTCATCTTTATCAAACATGATCTACGTCTCTGAAAAATGTAGCAGCTTTGGTTTATTCCGTCAGTCAGTCAAGAGCAAAAACATACCTGAACTGCCAGCAGGGATCTATGGTGATATATCAGTATAAATGCAAATCACATTGCTAGGGAAACTGAGGGCATGTCCAGTACTGTCCAGCCCTGATACGCTACATACCTGCACACGTTTACATAGACCACAAGGGATGCTGAGGCAATAAATGGGGTTAATTAGTGCAAATGGGCGATCAGATTTCCTATTGATTGTGACAGTGCAGACTAGCTTCCAGATAACAGAAATCCTATAACATCGCAGCCCCGCTGCAGACACTGATAATGCTGTTAGCAGCCATTAATGTTCTTTATTAATTAGCTTATCAAGGTAATTAAAACAATGGGAGTGTAATGTAATTAAGCTACATGCTAACTCAATTTCGTTTGTGTTATCTTAACCTATGTGCCTGACCTCCTAATCTTAGAGTATATTAACCGTTTCTGAACACACGTCTACATCATGTACTGATCTGAAGTGATTTTGTGGTATGTCTCTGTTGCTTGTGGTTCACAAGATAAGCAAAATGTGTTTTAAAAGTTAAGCATTTTTAACAAGGAATTATGCAAACAAAAATATATATATTGCCATGGTATTTGTTGGGCCTTTCATTTGTTAAAGTTTTTCTGCATCAGTCATTTCTAAATCATGTTACTTTGCAGTTAACAATAAATCTTAAATATTTCATATCTCAGTAGGCATTGAGATCATTCTCATGTATATAAAAAATGCATGAAGATTGTCAGGAACTGTATAGCAACAGTTGGCAGCTATATTCATAATTCTTGCTGTGCATGACAATGTTTGGGCATCAGGACTTAACCTAACTGAAAGTCAAAGATCAAGGTGCTGGGAGTAAGGAGTGACTGTGCAGATTATTGAGCCTAGCATCAGGGAGATGGGGTGAAGAAGATCAATGAACACTCAAAGAGAGCAGTCAACACCCGCTGATACAAACACTGGTTTCATAGCTCAACACCCGCTGATACAAACACTGTTTGATAAGCTTGGTGCAAGAGTTCTCATCAATGGAGCTGTACAGGGATATTGAACTGTAAGGTAAATTAGATAAGGGTTTCAATCACCAATACAAAGATGCTGAATGTTGAGGTGCGATATGGTGCTTTTGTAGCTTTTAAAAAGGAGATTGTACTGAATCAACAAGGAATGTCTGTGTTTCTGAATGATTTAATGAGGAAAAAGTGAGAGAAAGAGAGAAAATGATTTGAAAGAAGAAAGGTTGTTTTAAGCCCTAAGCTTTGCCAATCCACAGCAGCCCAAGATAGAGAAAAAGGTTTAAAATGGAGAAAACAACATAAAGCAGGATTATCTGAAGTCAGATATCCTGCTGGGTGTGACCGCAGGGTTTTATCACACACAACAAGTGTGGTCTTCTTACAGTCTCCCATCTGCAATAGTCTTCACTCTGAGAAAGTAATATTTGCAAAGTAATATAAGTTAACCCTCACAGAGCTGTTTACATTACATTACATTAGATGTGACACAAAACATGATTTTGTGAGAAAACATGACCTCTCAGATGTTTTCAATTGTGGCCGAAGGCTGTTTCAGTGCAGATATATGCGGTTCATATCATTTAATGTTTACAGTGTAATGTTTAGCAAAAATAAATGTAAGTTAAATTTTAAATATTTTTTCACTCAAACACACTGTAAACATTGTAAAAACTTTTTAAAAACTAAATGATCACTATTTAAAACAAATTCCCTTTGAGCAAGTTGTCAAATACATCATATTTTAATTATTATGAAGCATAATATAGTTTTATTTCACACAAGCACTGGATCAAAATCTACATGTATTAATAAACAAAAACGCGTGACTTTACATTTGAAAGCTGTTCGCATTTAGCTTAACGCGGCCCAGATCTGCTTGAGTCGGACGGGGACGATACAACGCGCTGTTTGGGGTAAGACTTAAGTTGCTGGATTTAACTTTGTTTGAGGTTCGTGAAATAAGTCTTAAAAGTTGATCCAAGGGTTTTAATGATTGTTTCATTTGGGCTGGTGTTTGCATGAAACATTATGCATGCGCTGTAATATTGCGGCAACGCAAAGACGGGTATTAATGAAGGAAAGTGTGATAACTGATCTGAATGAATAATAAAGGAATAAAAGCGTCTCTCTGTGACCTGAAACGGTGTTAAATCCTAAAATGTGTCTTTTATGTAATCGTTTGTAAACTTTATACAGATGTTTAAACTTTTTACAAATAACAATCATATATGACTGATCACTATAATGGCTGATCTAAGGTGGTCTCACTATTTGACCCCTCTAACTGCATATTAGGTTTGTTTACAACCCTTATTGTTAATAGGAATCTCACACATGCACAATAAAGGTGTGTATTTGGGTGATGTAGTCCGGTATTAATAACCAGTTGTGTAGGACAATGGCAGCCTTTTGCCTTTTAAAATGAAAACCGATCACTGTTGTCAAAACCTATCATTCACTTACATTGACTAAAACGACAGGTTTTAATAAAGCTCCTACTCGCTCCCAAAACACAGAGCAGGTAAGACTGTTTCCTCCATCCTCCAAAGGTCTCCAGGGTCAGCCTCTATGTAATATGATGCTGGCAGAAGTTGACAGGCCTAATTGTAAACATCTGAGAGGACTTGTGATCTGTCACCAGGAAACATGGGCTAGATGACAATGTTTGCCTAAACGGTGTCTGATAGAATCAGAGCTCTGTCAATCACGGGACGACGCGGGGTATAATTTTACATATGCAGAGGGTATGCTGTCAGATTGAGTGGCAGTACTTTAATTCAAGTGAATCAGCAGATTAGATGTGGGTTTGAAAACTTCAGGTACCCAGATGTACGTTTATTTAAATAACGTTGTTGTTGTGGGAACAGTGTATTGGTCTCCCCTGTGTGCTTTTACAAGCGCTTATTATTTAAACGTATAAACATCTCAAAATCAGCTGTCATAAGGGAATTAGATATCGGTGGAAACAAACAGATGCAAACCTTTTAAACCGATGCCCTTGTGGGCTAAAAGCGTTTTAATTGACAAAGTAGGGAGGTTCAAGTAGGTTAAAGGGATAATTACATTAACCTGTTAACCTGCACCCCTCCTTTGAACACGAACCTGAGGAATCACTTCCAAACCAAATTGGTTGCAGTTCATGAACCCTTAACTACCCTGACTGCAGCATAATTGTGATGTCTTTTCAATAAACTCACATGGGAGTCAGTTGTCCAAACGTCCAAATTTATTAAGGTCATAAGAATAGTTGGGTGTTTTTAAATTAGGTTTATTTGTATGTAATGTATAATTTCAAGATTTAATTGTTCTGTAATGTTTGTATTTTATATTCAAAATGTATGAAAGTAGATTTATGATTACCTTGTAGCTAAAAGGAACTTTTTTGAAGCTAAGTTTAAAGCCTCAAATGTTACACTTTTTAATCTTTTTAAATAACTTTAAAAGGGTACATTAAGGTTAAATACGTTATCAAAGCTTTAAGAAAGCTTTTTAAAAAAGTTTAACACTTTACATTTATAAAAATATAAACAGATACAGGAACATCTGCTATGAATGTCTCCATTTTTGCCCTTATATGAATATTCCTGTCTGTGGTTTAAGCTTTTGGTTGTTTTTAAACAACTGTGTAAATGTGGGTAAACAAAAATATCCACATTGGGGCAACGTTACGATATTAATATTTCATATTTAGACACTTGTCTGATCCCACTTTGCTCTCATTTAAATAAATTAGTAAAGATCGCTGAGATTATCACACAGTGTAATTAACTCTCATTAATTAACCGTGACTCTCTCTCTTCCCAGGAGAGCGACAATCTGTGGTGGGACGCGTTTGCTACGGAGTTCTTTGAGGAAGACGCCACGTTGACCCTCTCCTTCTGCCTGGAAGATGGACCAAAACGATACAGTAAGACTTAACATCTTTTCTACAAACTTTACCTGCGCAAAACTGGGTGAAAGTCTGAAATGTGGGTGGTGCTAAACTTCACTTTGATTAGCTACTGCTACGTGACTTTGGAGAGTTAGCGGTTAGTTGTGGTAAAATGTAGTTTGGTTTAGATTGTGCAAGGCTGCTGCAATAAGCATTTTAGAGGAATAACTAGTCGCATTCAATCTTGGTAATGCAAGATTGGTATGTAAGGGTATGTAAGGGTATGTCCATGAAATTGTCAGTACTTAATTTGTTTGGACTGTTCTGGAATTTTTTACAGCGTATGATTGTTTACAGAGACTGCTGCATCATTTTTTGAAGGATGTACTAGTTTATTCCATATCATTTATTGCTATTAGCTAGTTTAGATTTAATGCCCCAAATATCTCATTACAATAACAAACTGTTAAGTGTTGGTTTGTGGAGGATTTATAATTAGTAATCTGGCGTACAAGGGAAATACTTGTGAATTATTTTGTCTGCAGGGTTGCCAGAATTTGCCTGAACACTTTGAAAAATGCGAGAGAGAATAATTGTTTGCAGTGAGCGCACTAATGTAGTTTTGACTGCATTAGCTATAGCCCTGCTAGTCATTTTTGTCTTCTTTCTCTTCAGTAAGCATCTCTCTCCCTCTCTCTCTCTCTCTCTCTCTCTCCCTCCTTCTCTCTCTCGCTCTCTTGGTCTCTCTCTCACTTCTCTCTCTGTCTCTCTCCCTCTGCCTCTGATGAGTTGAGCTGTGTTGTCTGTCCATATTGAGTTCTCTGCTTTTGGTTAGTCATGCAGAACAATTCGCCTGTTGCAAAGGAGTGACTCAAACACAGCCCAACCCCCCCCCCACCACCTTCATGAAATCTTTGTAGTGCTGATAGATTCAGAAATATATGCTTTTATTATGCAAAAATGAATATGCCATCTGACTGCAGGCAGAATGACAATAACATCAGCTTTTGGCTCCTTTCAAGACATAAAGGATTTGAATTTTTCTTCATTCACTTTGTATGGTTTTAATTGATCAGTGATGTTTCCTCAGGACACAAACCAAGTTCAGCAGTGAGATGTTTAATTTTGGAGCAATGTTTTTCCCCAATGAGAGACGGTCAATATGCTTTCAAAGGTCTTTTTTGGATGTTAATTATAGTTGTAGTATGTAATATTTCATAGTCCTCACAGGCTGCTTTTAAATGTGGAAAGAGCAAAAGTTGCGCAGACTCCGGGAGCCCAAAGGGAACCAATCCCACATATCGATTGCGGGGGAAGCGCGGTCCGTCTCCCGTGACAGCTCATCTTTAGTCTTCAGAAATGACTTCTCTTAGTTTCAGCCACAAACATACACCCTCACTTCATCACTGTCACTCACTCTTTCTCTCTCTCTCATACACGCACTCACACACACACACTGCGTTTGCTTAGGCCTTCTATAAATGTCTCTATTCTCACTGCGATGAAGATCATTACAGTTTTCTGCATTGGCAAATAGCATCACATCAGTATGCTTGTTTTATTCTTGTATGTCTCTGTCTGACATATTTACAGTAATCACTGTACAAGTTTCATCTCATTCCTCTGCTTTATATTTAGAGACATAAGATCAGAAAAATTATTCCCTTTTTGGTCAGCATGTCACATCTTATAAAGGAGAAACACTTTTTCATTGGCTGAATTTTAAAAACTGCATTGATGTTTTAAAGTTTTATTATAACGCTTTCTGATTCATCAGTTTCTACTGTCAGATATTTTGGGATAATAAACAGATATATAATTGACTATATCCGTATAATTGACTTGTCAGGAAACCATAGCAGAAACTTCAATTTATTCTCAAATTGGGAAATTAAATCACTTCAATCAAAAAAATGTGATACCTATTTATTTGCCATTAATTTATTTGGTCTGTAGTCATGCAAAATATAGCTTGACTTTCTCATTAAATACATAACAATTCGGGGGGTGGGGATTAAACTGTACTTTTAATGGTTAAATTAAGGTGTATTTCTTTAAATTTAGGTATATTTCTGTTTAAGGAATAAGTTTAAAATTTATGTGCCTCTCCTTATTCATGCTGAGCAAAAAACTCACCAATTTCTTCAAAACCCTCACAGCAGAAAATAACAAGACTCTGAAGGACTGATAGTCATGTATGATATAAACTGTGGGCGTTATTTCACCACAGCACTATTGTGGATGGAAAGATAATGGAGGGATTATTGAAATGCATTAGTTTAAATGGCTTTACTTTCTCATCTGTCTTTCACACTCAGTTTTCTCACTTTTATCTTGCTCTCTGTCTCTCTTTCATTCTCTTGACTGAAGCGTACGGTCATGTTCTCCTGTTTTGTTCTCGATTAATCTCTGCTCTGTTTTTTTGGAGAAATGAAGAATAAGTTGTTCTCTCCTTATTTGTATATCTGCATAGTGAGATTTTCAGATGTATCGAACTGAAGTGTTATGAACTTTATATAAATGTGACACATTATACGTTTTCCAAAAACTAGTGTGTTGCCTAACTAGGCAGCATTTTAAGTCACCATATGATCATATGAGAGTCTCTTTTGTCAAAGCTGTTCTAGTAGACATAGACACAGTATATACAATCTAAATTGATTAACAATGGGGTATCTTGTGTGTTATGTGTTTCATGCTTATTGAATCATGCATTAACAAAAAGCCTGTTAGTGTCAAATTCCATTGGGATCTATTGTAGGTTAAATCTCCTGTGAGCTTCCTGCAGGATGCGCTACCCTTGCTCCCTGTGTAGGGCATGCCATGTCACTCACTTAGCAGGCTACATTTCGGCAGCTGTCTCTGTCTTACTGTAGACATGTAGTAGTACACTAGGTTTGCTAGC
>JBAJNP010009302.1:2130-18413 GCA_036877545.1 Yasuhikotakia modesta
GTGTGTGTGTGTGTGAGCGAGTGTGTGTGTGAGCGAGTGTGTGAGCGTGTGTGTGTGAGCGAGTGTGTGTGAGCAAGTGTGTGTGTGTGAGCGAGTGTGTATTTGTGCGAGTGTGTGTGTGTGTGAGCACAGAGAACCTGCGATGCTGCTGCGTGACAGTGGAGAATTTTGGGAGAGATTAAGGGAACTAAATCTGTGTCTTACAATAGTAACACCGTCTCACATCCGCATCCAGAGTTTCTCTGTTTCTCTCTCTCCTCTCTGTCCTGTTCTCTCAGGGCCTGGCAGAGCCAACAAAATCTGATCCCCGGCTGCAGACAGACGGCTGTGTGTGTGTTTGGGGATATTGTCCGACCGTTGGCTCAGAGCTCTGTCTCCAGCAGTCAGAGGTCTGTAGCACCTCTGTCAGCTTCTGATGCAGTTGGCACACGCGACTGCGTTTGTGCCCATCTGAGCGTATAGGGCCTCTTCAGGGATTTACTACACAGGGTGAGCGTGTGCCCGGGTGATCCTGCTACAAACAGGAAGTGTTTTTAAGCAGCATGACGGCCATAGTTACGTGATATGACACTCGGATTGTGATCAGAATTAATCAACTACAACTCAACTACAACAAATTTTAAAATGCATCAGCCTTAAAGGGTATTTCATAGAGAACGTCTTTTCTTCATTGTCTTTGTTCTTCCTGACTCTCAGTGAATCTCGTCTTTTCTCTCTCTCTCCGTTGGGGGCAGATGACACAGCGCAGCGGTCCGGCTGTGATCCTAATGCAGAATGTTGGACATCGATTCCTCTTGCAGTCTTGGAGCAGCGGGTGAAGACCATCTCATTCTTCATCGTCTGTCCCTCTCTGTGTCTCCCAAATGTCCTCCTGTCTCCTGGTGACCCGTCAGAAACCTGGAAGTTCTCTACACAGGATGTTAGTTAGAAATAGTTGAAGAGCTGTTTGTTTGAATTTTTTGTACTGTTTTACATCTTCTGCTTTTCCATAAATCACACGTTTAGTACAACATAAAGGCGAGTAAAAAAATACTAATTTGTGTCTGTCTCTACATATCTCTCACCCTCTCTCTCTCTGTCTGTCTGTCTTTCTCGGTTTTAACTTGAGCTCTATTGATCAGTGGGCATCGTCCTGCCCTGTACTTGTGCTCTCTTACAGCCCATACCAGTCACCATGACAACCGCTTCAGCGTTACACAGCGAGCCGCTTACTATGATGGTCAAAAAATGAAAGCAGTTTTCTGGATCCCCGCACACCCTTTCAGAGTTTTATTAGCACCTGGTGTAGCGTGACTAGACTACATGAAGGGATGCAGTCATTTGCTATCAATTGCTGCGTGACGATTATCACCCCCGGCAACAGGAGCAGGTGACGGCTCACGGGCGCAGCGGCAACAGCACAAAACCACAGCAGTCCTTGTTATTATTAAACTAAACAGCACATTTTGTCATGCACAGGTGAGCGAACAAATGTTATGAGTTTTTAGTGATAATGTGCTGAAATCACAGTCCCAGTGAATCACAACTGAAGTATAAATCATCAGCTATATGTGTGATATATGTGTTTCCACACACACACACACACACACTCACAAACTATTTGTGGACATTTACCATTGAACCGTTGTAGCCCAGATTCGAACCCACATCACCCATGTGAGCTCAAATGCTGTCAGCACTGCACCACAAACATGTGAAACGTTCAAATCAAATTGCAATTGTAGCAAAAATGGAAGCATGTTGAATTAGCAGAAGACAAAACTGTGAATGTGTTCAGGTTATTACAGGTTTTGGTGGCTGTGTTGTTGCCAGTGAATCTCTGCAGTGGGTCCAGTTCTGTTAATAGCTCGGCTGTGACCGTGTGTTTGACCACAGAGATAAAACTGAGCTAATTCTGAACCCACTCGCAAGCTGCCCACCGTCCTGACAGCGTTCATCAAACATGAGCAGAGAGTCCTTTAGTATCTCAGTTAATCTGGTACCAGCTACAAACAAACAAACATAAAACAACATGAGTACTGATTCATGATCCAACTGATTCACAGACAGACAGAAAGACATGTGAAGATTTTGCATGCATGCACATAAATGCATATTTGCAACATTTACAGTCCAATGCATTTTTGTCTTGATGACATCAAGACGCATCTCTGCTGTGTGTTTTACTGCCCTAACCAGCGTCCATAAAATGGCACTGCTTTGAAAAACAGTGACAGATTTAACAGCCTGCCCCTCGCTGAATTTGATTTATCAGTATTGATGTGATCGGAACGTGTCTGAGCTGGACTGAGGGAGCCGGTCTGAACCAACAGAACCTCACATGTACTGAGATGATCAGAGAGTCCAACACCGACTGAGACCCAACAGCTCTGGACAGACAGAAGATTTCTACAGTCCAAACCTCAGACAGTGAGATGGTTGCTTAAACTGCTTAAACTAGACTTAAGTTTTTAAAGACTAGCAACTTTGGTCAGTTATATTAAAAGGTAGAACCTGAAAAGTGACTAATTAGCCCTAACTAATTGCTACTTAAACAGGCTAGTTATTTAGACTGTCTTAACATTAGTTTAAAACTTGTAAATGTAAAAAGGTAACATGCCAAATTCTGCCAAAAACGTTAGTTTTCTAGCAACCAAAAGCTTTCTCTACTATTTACTAAGACACAAGGATGAAAGAAATAAACACAAACAGGCCTGAAATGTGACAGGCAGCTTCAAATGTTTCTGAACATACAGCAGAAACTCACACCAGGTCGGGCACTGGTTTGAGGAGAGGGGCGGAGCCAGAATTAAAATCACTATTTCAGGATGTTGCATCACTGGATCAGTTCTTTCAGCTGTCAGAAATCTGCCCCACCAAACACTAAATGCAACAATCAGTCTCTTTCAAGCCCTACAGACAGAGACTGAGTGATGGAGAGAGAACGGAGAGATGAAACGGCGATTTGATAGTCTGGACTCCTCAACCAGACGCTGCTGGTGTTTGTGTTACAACGGACTGAAACAGACAGAGGAAGATTTAAAAAGATGGACAGTAACTCTGTTCCAAACCCTGCTGAGCTGCCTCGCTGTCTACCGCCTGCATAGGCAGCTGCCTTCTAAGGGGGCATCTTATTATCGTATGATACTGATATGAAACATTCAACACTGGTGGTGACACAGAAATATTATTATTGCAGTGGATGTAAATAAAGTTCATTGGAATAAACACACACTCATAATCAAGTCTGCTTAGTAAGTAACTTAGTCTTAAGCCTAAAAATACACAGCACACACAAATATTGGTGCATAACAACCATTTGGGATGACACCAAACATTTTATCTGAACTAAAATTCATACAGAATTTCTGATATCGGTTTATCTTTCTCTGACCTCGTTTCAAACGCTTTAAATCAGGTTTGTAACTGTGGTCCATGAGATCCGATTTCCTGCAGAACTGAGCTGAAGCCCAGTTTGAATCCACACGCCTCTGTGTGTCCAGTGATCCTGAAGACCTTAATGAGGCTGTTCAGTTGAGAGGATCAGGTTTGAACCTACAGAAACTCTACAGGAAGTAAATCCAACAAAGTCTCCAAAGCTTATTTCAAACTCTCACTGTGACATGTTTGTTCTGATGTTTGTTCTCTCCTTCTCAACAATCAGTGGGTTGCCATGTTGTGTTTCTTCACCCATGTGTGTGTGTTTGGGTCTCACCCGTTGCCGGGTCCGTGTGCTCCAGCGACGTGTGCTGGCTCTGATGAACCCACTCGCCGTTGCATTTGAAGAAGATCTGGAGGGCGGGTCGAGCGCGGCACCGCAGTTTGATGGGGTTGCTCTTGACGATGTATGCATCATCCGGTTCCTGGAGAAACAGAGGCAGCTTCCCTGACATCGCCGAGAGACCCTCACGTGACCCTGCAGAACATCAGATGAACACCATGTGAAACCAAGACACGAGAAGATAAACACCTGAGATGATGAGATCAAACTGACAGAAACATTTCTCTCCTTCCATCTGACATTAAGTGCGAAATAAGATGCTGCTTACATTGTGTCAATAGTGGCAGGAGTTTTTTTGCACCACTGTAAATAACAACACAATTGCAATTGCTGAGTAACAGTGCAGAGGTTTGAGTCCGGCCTGCAACATGTACGTCTCTCCCTCATAATTTCCTGTCATGCTCTGTTCAGGGGCTGTCAAGCCACAAACCAGCATAATACATTTAATTTTACGCCAAAAAATACTGTAAGTACAATAATAATAATAATACTAGAAACCGTCTAAAACAAACTGGCTTGTGAATAAATAGAAAACTGGCCTGACTGCACCATGAAATCGGCCACATACGAGTGTGAAATTCCATTTTACGCAGCAATATTTGGAGAAAGATTTAAGGTCTAAAAGTGTTTCCTGGATAAAAGACCCACACAAGAGTGACAGGAGCTGAAATATACACAGCAAATTAAAGCTCTCTCTCTCACACACACAGACACACACCTCTCTGCTGTCTCTCTATTTTCTGTTTCTGTCACTGCATGCAGACTCACACACACACACTCGCCCTCTTAAAAACATTCTCATGACTAAAACTGTCACAAATGTAATTAGATGTGATATTTTGGAAATGATTTTCAGGCACATATGCAGATTACAGATTGTGGGTTAAATGGGATGTTTTTGTTTTGGCACATTTTCACGTGAATCCCATGTTTCTTCCCACAGGACACGCGTGTGAAACATGGGGTCCGTGCAGAAACGACTTGCAAACAAATCTCACATTATGTTTTGAACTGAATTTCTGAAACACGTCATTCCGACGCTTTTGCAGTTACAGACACGACATGTTTTTCAGAATAAACCCTCCCACACGCAGACAGCAGGCAGGAGGGCAACGGCAGCCATATTCACAAAGACACACAACATATTGGGCCGTGCTGTTCTTTACTGTAATGTGCGCTAATTCTGTTTTTTGCACGCCCACAAACAAACGCATTTGCATGTTCAAGCAAACACACAATGGCAACGCGCTCACAGTCACAGTACGCAGCCGTGAACACAGTCACACATTTTGACTTGCACGTCACAAGCTTTTATCCGCCACCATCACAGATGTTTAGAAACGCTTGATATGATAAAAGAAACAGTCAGAGATGAGAGGAGTGGGGAAGCGAGAACGAGTGAGAGAAAAACCTGAAAGAGCAGCGATGCATGCTGGGTAAGTTACATCTGTATGCAGAGTGACAGATTTAAGAACTGTGACTGAGTGAGAAACTGTTTGTTTTGTTGCAGAAGGAAAATGTGGTTTGTTTTACAGTACAGCAAATAAACTTTACAAAGACACAGTGAGCAACGCATCATGTTCTGCGTGTGTGATCTGACATGGGGTATCTACATTTTGGTTACCATAGTTACCCTATCTTTCCCATGGCGAAAACCAACAGAAACATCTCATGTTTTTTGAGAATAAATGAGAGATATAAATATGCATATTTGCCAAAATTTGTGTTGCCAGCTCACAGGAGCGCGTGCACATACAGGTGGCCTCTCAAAAACAATCTTTGTAACAAAACCATTCTTCTGTCCCAAAACACTATAAAAATGTAGTTAAAAGATTTGTATATAGCAAAAAAAAGGCAGAAAGTTTCTGTAAGGAGTTACAGGTGTGAGTTAAGTTACAGGTGTCAGCTAACTGTTAAAAAAAAACATGAGAAGTCTATGACATGTCATCATTTACAAATAGATAAAAATGTTTGTGTGTGTGTGTGTGTGTGATAGTGAGGTAGTGGTGGGGTGTGGTGAGAGAGAGCATGATTTGTAATGGCTCTAACTGTGTAAGCATTAATATATGTGTCTGTATGTGTGTATACAGTGTTTTGACAGCTATTAAATGCGTCTCATTTACATGAGTTGATAAAAGACTGATCTATTCCCCTAATCCACAGCGTGACACGGCAAAAACAGCAAAATGGCGTCTCACCCACCCCTCCTGCTGTCAGGGCTGATGCGGTTGCCACGGCAATGATGTACGAGTGGCGGGCTACCTCAGCAAAAACAGCAGATGCCAGATACATGTGATGCCACGAGACCAAAACAAGACGTGAGTGACAACAGCTCTGAGCGATGAGTTCATCACACAAATCACAGACCACACGTACGTTCAGCAATGATAGAAGAAGACTTCAGTGATGGTTAAATTGCAGCTACAATTTATGTCAAAGCACAAGCATATTTTTTGCGAGCAGACAGGAGCGATACACAGGGTGGTTGTGGGGTCAGTGAATATTCTGTGTTTGGCCCAGATCTCTGTAAATATATGAGCTGTCCTTTAATGACAAACTGGAATTTAATACAATTTATAAAAGATGTTGGGATGCTATGTCTTGCAGTGAGAAACTTCCCGTGAGGAAACTCTCTGGAGCTCTAACTAAAAACTAATATTAAACTTTCTCATCTTCTAACAAGGTTAAAAAATCAACAGATGGATTTTAAAGGACATTCAAGAAATCTTCACTGTACAGTCCACTGCTCACAGATTCACCTAACAGACACCAGTTTCTTTAGAAGTTAGACTTTACAACAGATTAAAACTTTACAACAGCTCTGACAGGATTACGGTTCTGTGTCTTAAAATGGTTTTGCCAGAACCGCAGATGTCCTGGTTTGTGTTTTAACAGGATATTCACCGTGATCCTGCTGAGATGGACTGAAAAACTCCAGACCTGTGGAAGTAAACAAGCTCTGTGGGCATGTGATGTTTACAGCATCACATAATTAATCTCACGGAGAGATGAGAGTTAAACGAGTGGAGGCGGGTGTTTGCATAATACAGGGACTAAAGCAATGTGTTGATTTACAATTACAGAATTAAAAGTGTTAATGTGATTTGGGTTAATCTCCTGATGGGAAAATAAAGACTTTCTCTAATACTATAAATCATTATCATTGCAGCCTGTCAGGGGCCAATAACCAAGAGTTTCTCTTCACACAGACAGAAAAACACAGAGCAAGAACAACAAAATAAAAGAGAGAGAAAGATTTAAATATCCCAGCTAAGAAAGAAACAGCTAGTAAGACATCTGCATTATTGAAACATCACCAGAACTTTTGGAGCATCTAGCGCTTGAAGCGAGTCAAAGGAAACCGAGATAACCTGATTGCACAGAAGATACCTGCTGTCCTTCACAGAAGACCTCAGATGGTGTGAAATTCCTTTGAAAGGCTGCGTGGAAGAGATTTAGAGAACAGACAGCGAGAGTCCTTCATCTCCAAAGAGCTTCACACTGCGAGAAATTACTGAGAGATGCTTATTTCTTACTAATCTCAGTCCAATGGGATCAAAGTTCTGTGAAGCCCTGCAGCTCCGCTCATATCCTTCCTCTGCCCTTCATAAAATAAATCAATCGTCACATTAGTTGTAATAAATATTCCAGACAGACACCACTAACAGTATCCAACAGCAAAACTGTGAAATTCTGACTGAGGTCAAATATAATAAAGATTCTTCACTATTAATAAGCACAACAGGAAGATGAAACTGAACTTTCTAAACAAGAAATAATCAATGTTCTCTTTTTCTCTTTTTGAGCCACACAAATGTGGACAAACAAAAGGCTTGTTTTTGGACTGAATTGGTTGCATTAACATTTTATGCATCGTTCAAAACAAAATAAATATTTCCTCAAGTGTATAAATATGCTTAGACACGTCACCTGTTGACTGCTATCAGGTGTGAAGAGACTTCATGCCTTCATGACTGACCAGCAAATCTGTCACAACCAAACTCTGGCCAAACGGTAACTCTGACGGAAACCAGTTCTGCACATAATTTAAAGTTTCTTTGAGCTCAAAACTTCAGACAGCGTAGCTCCCCTGCAGACAGCAGCATCTTCTCCCACATCCTGAGATTTCTCACCAGATTTCTCATCAAAAGCTGCTATCATCCAGCTGAGCTTCAGTGGAGAGTTAGGTAAGGCATCTGCATGCTTTAATGTCCCCCTCGCTCCGCTGCGACGGCTTGTCTGTTTATGCTGCATCTGTTTAAGTCTCAGCGCAACATCCACAAATCTTCATACTCATGCTTTATATATGTGGATGGAGATGAAAGCTAAAGCAAGAAGAACAAACATAAAAACAGGAACAGGAAGCGACTAAATGAGACGAAAAATGAAAACAAGGTGATAAGAAAAACAAAACAAAGAGATGAGAAGAGAAAAGAGAAAAAAGTTAAGAGAATGAAAGTTAGAAGACAAAACGAGAAAAGATCAAACAGACTAAAAGAGACCAAACTAAACTAGACAAGAAGAGAAGAGACGGACTCAAAGAAAAAAGATGAGAGAGACTAGAAGTGTGGAGAAGAAAAAAAGACAAGATCAGAAAAAAGAGAGACTGGAGAAGACAAAATGAGAACAGAAGAGACGAGTAGAGACAAGAAAAGACAAGCAGAGATGAGAAAACATGTGAGAAGAACAAATGAGAGGAACAGGAGAACAAACAACAGAAAGGCTTTTCTGAGCATCTGTTGAGCATGACAGAAACATCCGTCAGAAATCATACCGAGCCGTGAGACGCAGGAGAGACAGAGAAGAGATCTGAGGAAATCTTTAAAAGAAAAACTAAATTAACATCTTACACTGTGTGTAAATATTACCAAGCTTCACAGGGAAGGAACAGGCCACAGATTTCTTCAGACTTTATGAACCTCCTAACACCATGACGTTCACAAGAAACACTTGTGAGACTTTCTGAGAGCCTGAAACGTTCAAAGCCAATCAAGTTGGTCCGTCCCAGAATATCCAGGCTGGTCACCAACTACGTGTTACAAAAAACACAACAGGTTCTGATGTGATGGTTTAACCGAGTGGCGGCGTCTCGTTCCTGTCGGTGTCATTAATCTCTCCTCCCTCATTCAGCTTCTGGTCAGAGCTGAACATGGTGACAGCTGAAGGAATTTAGCAGGAGAGAAGATAAGGACCTGGAAGGAGGATGAGAGACCAAGAGAGATTAAAGAGAGAGAGAGATTGATCTAAAGTCCTCAAGTGAGTGTCGGCGGGGGGGCGTTTGACTCGAGCGTCGCGTGAGAGAACCTTTCACATACTGATGTACTGATGATGTCTGTTTACCATCTGTTCACAGACGTGTGCTGAAGAACTGAGGGTTTTGTGGGGAAATCTCCAAAGGCAATGTGAAGCTAACTAGAGCCTGAAGGCTGTTTGGCTAAATGAAGGTCGGATCTCAAACTCTTTCCCTTTAGGCATGTGGCAAACATCTTAGTCATACAAACAGGATGTTTAGTCCACATCTGACATCCCTGGACAACATATACATCTCTCTCTCCCTCTTTCTATCTTCCTCTCCTCCTCATCTGTTCTTCATTCCTCTAACTTTCCCTCCCAGCATCTTACCTCCTCGCGTCTCCTCTCCTCTTCCTCCCACCTCCCATCTCTCTTTCAGGTTCCCAGACAGCTTTAGGAGCAGAACAGATAAAATATACCTTAAATGTTGTCATTTTGTCATTTCATTAAAAATCTGGCAGCTGAGAGGAACTGAATTCTATGAAAAATATAATGTCCCTCAAACAGAACGCAAGCGGATTGTTTCCGCTGAATTTATTAATATCATTATTCTCCTGTCAGCACAAATACGCGGCATATGGAAAAATGTCACTCGTAAAACTTGCACCTCTTACCTTGTTTTTACCCAGAATCCATCACAAGTTGAGATAATCATTACAGCAAGACGGGACAAAGTCAAGGACAGATTTTAACGACTGTTACAAAACAGAGAAATCGCCGGATGACACCTGATGTTCCTTATAATGGAACTTCTGTGTTTTCTACACACTTCAGAAAGCTGTTCTCTCGTGGACCTGAAAGCTAGAGACACACTGTGTATCTACAGCCACGTGATGCAGAAACGATCAGTAAACAAACTGCTCTTATATAACGCAAGCTGACAAAAGACCTCACAAACCCATTTCAAATGTCTTATTTAAATGTAGCTACAAATGCATCTCTGTATGAATTATTAATATTACCAGAATGTCAAAACCTGAACTATAGCAAAACTCAACTAATCAACTAACCAGATAAACACTAACCAGACAAACCCAGCCTAGACATTCCTGTAACTCTAACTTGTTTTCTCAGTAGCACATCATGTGAATTTTTGGAAACCCTCCCATGTTTTTTTTACATTGTTTCACCATCTGTACTGCACAGATAGCTCTCGCTCTGTTAGCCAATCACAGCGCTCCCTTCTGACCTCCATTCAAGGTCCCCGACTCATTATTTTACACGATTTGCACTAAAACAACAGATTCCTGAAGATTTCACAGATTTCATTTGTGTTATGGAGCTACTGTTATTTTCTCACTCAAACAAGCATAAAAATAATCACACATCTGTTCTCTCATGGTTCCCTCAGTCACACGTTCTGCCTCAGTGCTGCTACACTCATCACTCCTCATCAGTCTGTTCTGATCTCTGCTCACGTGTCAGAACCCGCGTCACCTCAGTTCTACTCAACATCAGGTCCAATAAAAACACATTAACCGCTTCACTCTTCGCTCTTCTGAGTTCATCAGTCAGTAAACTGCTTTAAAAAACATCAAATACCAGACTGGAAAATAACACAACTTTGTGCATTCGGAGGCATCCCAGCTATCAGGGAACGTTAAAACAGAATCCATTATAAACCGCCGGTGCTAATATTCAAATACAGATTCTACAGGGCTGTGATGTACATCATTATTTCAGATCTGAAGTCTGATACGAGAGAATAACTGGCAGGACAGGACGAGGTGAGGTCACAAACTCATCTGAGAAACATAAGGCAAAATGTGTGTGTTGGGGGGGGACAAAATGTGTGAGTATTGGGGAGGTGGCAAAATGTGTGTGTGGGGACAAAATGTGTTTGAGCCTAAACTTGAGCTTATTCCTATGTTAAGCTTCTCCAAACACTAGTCATGTGAAAACATCTGGCAAATGAAAGATAACTAAGCTAACCATGCTTGGAAAAACGTTACTTTCCCAGGAATTCTAGCGCTGCATCACACGCCTCAAGTTTTCAATTCCAGGCTGAAGTAATCAAATCAGGAGCCGGCGGGAGATTACATCTGGGCTCGGATGGTCAGCCGCCTGACCGAGTGTTTTCTTCTTCTCCATTTCCTGTGCCAATCTGTGCCATTATTCACCGCCTTTCTTTTCATTCCTCTTTATCTCCCTTTGACACAGGCTTCCATTCCTCCCTCTCTCATTCATCTCTCTTTCATTCATCTCTCTCTCATCCCTCCCTCTCTCATTCATCTCCCTCTCATCCCTCCCTCTCTCATTCATCTCTCTCATTCCTCCCTCTCTCATTCCTCCTCATCCTCAACTTTCCAAGAGGAAATAAGAACAGAAATCTGATACATCACTTCCTGCCCTTTTCAAAAAAAGCTTTTATAACCAAGATTCAAAGTAATCTTTCTAATTAAAGGAACAATTTACCCCAAAATTCATTATTTACATTAAACCACACAATACAGGTTAAACGTCCTCAAACTGTTCTCTAAAAGTTATTTTAAAGTTATTAAGCAGCCTCCTCCATTCAGTGTTATAACTGAGAGAATAGATTCTAATTTCATACAGTACAAATGAAAGCGAGTCTCACCGCTGACACGCTGAACTCTGTTCAGGTCCTCAGAAACCCAGCGGGACTTTCACTGATTCGTGGATTTAATCATGTTGGTAGAGATCAGATTTCTGCAGCTGTGTCTGCTGAATATTAGAAGCACTTTCCATAAATACAGTAATGTTTTTATAAAGCATGTCACACAATTTTTATACTATTTCCCAAAATCACATTTTTTAATAAATACATAGACATATACACACTCGCTCTCTCTCTCAAACTGGTACATAACCAGTATGATTGTGATCTAAAAATATTATTAAACTATTCAAAATGATTAAAAACATAACACAGTAACTATGAAGTACAACTGTGGCATTTTGTAAGAAACTGTTCAGACTTTATCTCACTATTCATGGAAAACACGTAAACGTTTGTGAGTAACAATGAATCAAACCCAGATGTGAATGCTAAACAAACTTTCTCTCTAATCTGAAAAACTAACTCATCCAGCCGTTTGACTGGCATGTGGGCACAATCTTTGGTCAGAGGTGAACGTCTCATTTCTGCTGTGCAACTACTGTTACTGAACCGCCATGGGCTGCAGGTATTTGACCCTTATAAGGTGTCATCTGTGGTTTTGACACCTGCCTTCATTAGCACACGGGTGCGTGAGGTGATTCTGCTCTCGCTCACTTTTAAGTGCACATACACACACATATAAACAGCCTTTAATCTCCCTAAGTACCACACACACTAACTGTAGACTACATACATTTATAAGACTTAAGTCTGTACTTAAGCATACAACTGCTTTAAATGATTCAGGGACACCAGGGACAGATTCTATTAACATTCAGGGACAGACTAACGTACATAAACACTCCAGATTTCCAACATTTAATAAACAGCAATAACCTTTATAGAGGCATCTGTTCATACAGTGCTGTGCCCACAAACAGACACACAATGTTATGAGGACAATACAGTAGGTGCATATGAACATGCAGGAAACAGCCTGGTCTCTTTAGCTAATTTACACACACACACAATTACACACACACACACACACTCAAACAATCACACACACACACTCAAACAATCACACACACACTCAAACAAACACAATCACACACACACAAAGTTCTGGGCACATTGCATCAACATTCTTGCCTGGTTATATGAATATTAATCAAACATTAATGATAAAAAAATTCTGTTAATAATAAAAGCATCCGTGAAGTAAATGGAGTAAAAGCTACATGAAGTAAATGTAAATGCAAACGAAACACACTTTACTAAATCCTTTTTATATAACAGTCTAAACATTTCTCTGTTAAAAAATACTTTAAATGACCTAATGATTTGTTTCATTTGCTTCATCTACATAAATCGTCTGAACGAACATTTAGAAAAGTGTGTCTGATTATTTCCTCCTCTAGAGAAACAGAAAATGTCTCTCAGTTGAGGCGTTACTGCATGATGAAACAGTGACTAAAAATAAGTCTTTAGAAGTGGCGGTGGTCTCTGAAGATCTTGTGTAAGTGTGTGTGTGTTACTCTCTGTAATGTATGTGTGCATTTGTGTGACACCTTCCACCGTAACCGGCCGGTTGGCAGCCATTAGCCCACAGTTGTGACACACATCCCAACACAGAGACGTTCAGTCTTTCATCACAGTAGCATTACTTCTCTCGTGGGGTTAATCGCTGAACACCGCTAGATTCCGGAAAGCCGCTTCCGTAACTGGAATACTTCCTATGGGATGTAATCATGACACGTTTCAGCAATCCTTCATCCGTTTTTAAGGAGAGGGAGCGAGAGAAGATACACAAATCAAAACACACAGAAACTAGCGAAGAAACACAGCTGACTATTTTAGGTTGTAAGAACATTTCTCTAACATTTTACGGAAACAAGGTTCTAGGAAACATCCAGTTTATAGACCATTGCTTCTGTAACATTTTAAAAACATTCCCATAACTACTTAAAACCAGAATTGTATATTTAAGTCAAATTAAAAGTATAATTAAATATTTTCTTTGGTGAAAGTAAACACTGTCAGGCAAGAACGCGTCCAGCGAATTTAACGCTCTACAAAATCAGCTGTCAAACACTGAAACTCTGCAGGGAAAATTCTTCACACTTTATTGGCTGTAAGTACAAGACATCATCGGTGACAAGCTGAGCTGAAACTGATGTACCAGCCAATCAAAATGGCCACTTCTCTTTACTAACAGAGGTCAAACACTGTGATGCACGAACAAACCCAGCGACAGAAACCAGACATATATAAAGACATATATAAAGACATATGTTGCAAATACGGTAAATAACTAAAGCTAGCAGTGCTAATTAACTCACCTACAGTTTAGTGTAGCTACAGGAGACTCTCTATACGTTCCAGCACAATCTGTCCAGCTTTCTTCTCAAAAAGAGAAAATGTTCTCAAAAAGTTGGCTAACATTCTTCAAAAGTTCTCTGAAAAATATCATAAAGGATCTTAAGTAGTTAGTGGAACATTTTAGAAACAATACAGAATAAAAAAATTATAACAGAGCAATACTGTCTAAAAATACTGGATGTTTTAAATGTTCCTAACTATGTCAAATCCGTATATCATCCGTAACATTTTCGTTATTAAATTAACACGTTGAAAAAACATTTTTATAAGTTGTTTTTAGCTACAGGCCAATATGCAGACACTGTATCTATCATGAAACTGATAATCACTCATTAAATATGCAAGGAAGATTTTAACAAGTGCAGGAGATTGTAAGTGGGGTGAGAAAGAGGGTGAGAGATGATTCGGCAACGCAGGTGTCCTCACAGGATGGAGATGTGACATCTGGAGGGTGTCATCATCACAGAACCAGACCCAGAGAAACGGACCGCTTCACAGCTGGTGCTGAAGCTGAAGTCTCACCGCATAAATGCAGCGCTAAATTAACTTCCTTCTATCAGGGCCACCTGTGGTTGTCAACCGCTCACACCAGAACTATTAAAATGATTCACATTTACATCTGCAGCTGACATATTTGTGCTTGAGAACGGTTTGTGAACGGTCACACGGCCCCTGGAGGCTGAGATTATTTGTTACAATCGTAAAGTTTGAGCTAAAAACACACCATGTAAATAATGCAATGGGAAAGATTTCCACAAACAATAATGCACGTGTGCATGTTTATCACTATTTTTCTATTCTTATCACTATTAAGATTAACAAACTTAAGCAATTAAACATTAAAAAAAGTTTATTCCAAATCGCACAGCAGACTGCAGAAGCAAATGCAGAACTTTTAATGTTGTTAACTTCAACTAGTCAAGGGCAAAGCTTACCAGTTAAGTTTAAAACTAGTTTTTAACAGCAGTTTATTCCATCAGATTTAAACTGTATCTGATTTTTGATTACATGAATAAAGATTATGTGATTTTCCAACCCATGTTAAAAAAACTCATGAGCAACAAGAGAAGCAGAAAACAGCCCAACATGATTATAAATAACGGATCACGTTGTGACATGAACACAAAAGAGCCTGTAGCTCTTTACCGGAACCAAACGGACCTGCAGTCTTTCGCTGTAATGTTCACGTCTCACATTCAGATGTCGCCTGTAGAAATGATTTCTGTTTACAGTCGACGGAGAGAGAAAGAGAATTAGAAATGAAGAATAGATATTTGTTTAGCGGAGCACTAATAGCCTGAATTAGGACATAATTACAGTTTCATTTATTTAACATAATGTGAAATCTTTCCCTGAAAACACAAAATGAATTGCACCCAAAATCTTCATAAACGTCTACCGTCCGTACAGAACAAACATTAGCAGATTAATGCACCTATACATCAAACCGTGTCATAAATAAACACACGTTTCCAACGCTACACAGAATTTATCCCAAGTGTGCCTTCACTTAAACAATAACAAATCCTGCTACAAATGAGGCAGAAATGCATGAAAGACGCATGAGGGAAATTAATCTAGTGAGTAAATGAACCAGCAGGCCAGGATGAAATGCTGGGTCACATCCAAGCGTTTACAAAAATTAAAAATGCAAAAACGTCAATACAATGTCTAAAAAACGTAGTGACAAACAACTTTCAAAACAACATTTTCAGTGTTTCTGTTACTTCATGGAAACATTAGTAAAATGTTCTTACAACCTGAAGTTGTTCACTGGGGACCCTTGGCTACCGGTCTGGTTCTGTAACCGTTGATCAAATCGGAAGAAAACGTTCTTATTCATAAAACACGGTTCAAAACTCAATTACCAGGAAATTGCGCTTGTAATTATTAACCTGTCGAGTCGTTGTGATGGTTCAGTTATTCCTGAGGGAGTTTGATGGCGTCTCTGCTTCAGAATTAAACCTCATTGGTTGTCATTTCTGATTCTTTCATCTGCTGTGAACTTAAAAGGCAATTATAGAGCCGCTGAGTTAGAGACAATCGGTTTCCCGTCTTGTCGTATTCTTTTCATTATAGTGATATAATTACATTTCTGTGTATCTTGACAGGGGAAGATATCTCTGTAAGGGAAATTAATGTTTTCTTCAAATTCTCTTCCTGTTTTTCATCTTAGCTCGCCTTAAATGACTTTGTTCTGTGGGACAAGCGCTTTAAAAACATCATAAAGCGTTTCTCTGTCGATCGGCTCGTAAAGACTACAGCCCAACAGAGAGTCTAATGCACACA
>JBAJNP010009303.1:0-18413 GCA_036877545.1 Yasuhikotakia modesta
AAGAGTATGAGAACTTCTAAATAATCAAGCCCTAAATTATGGTCAACAGATGCTTTAAAGCAACTTATCAAATATAAATTGGAGTCAGATTAGAATTAGTAACAGAGTCAATTTAAACTAAATTATAATTAATTATATAAAATATGATAAAAACACTGACTAAGACAGAACACACGAGATACCTTCACCCACGCCATTGGATTCCGTCGTTGGGCCAATGGGTGGTCCTTACACTTCTAATAGTTTCTCCATCCCTTTTCAATCAATTGGCCATTTCTCTCTCTCCTCACCTTCTTCTTGCCCACCTTACCTGCTTTGCTAGATTCTCCCTTGTCTTTTTATCTTTTTGTCACTCCACACTCCTTCTGCTTTTTTCTCTTTTAAAAAATCTCTCAATGTTTTATTAGCATGTATGGTAACTGCTAATCATACTGTGCCACAGCTCTGATCTCAGTTGCTGCTTCTCGTACTTTCAGTTCCCTTTCAGGAACTCGAGCTGCGTTGAAACGCTATGGGAACACTACCAGCGTTTATGCACTGTGAACCGGTGTGTCGAATCACTGATTACGAGGTGTGACGTCACAGTAGGAGTGACATCATGACCAGGAAGCTATAAAGGCATGTGCGTTGCACTGCTCGGGTTAGCTTCTTTCATTCAGCGAAGCGTTCTATGTCAAATTGTCTTTTGATTGTTTGTCTTTTTATGTATTTAGACCAGGGAGGGAAAGCATTTAAGTTAGAATGCCACTGGCTAAGGGAAAGGCAAGAGTTTTTCAGAGCGTGTGTTCCTCTCTGCCCGCGTTTCATTACGGGTGGGGATACACACGCTCTGTGTGTTGTTTGCTTAGGAGCCTAGCACGCTTAGTCAGCTCTTGAGGGGGCTGGCTGTCCACATTGTGAGCAGACAGTGGCGTGATGTTAGAGCATTTGCTAGAGCATGTTAGAGCATTCGCATTCACACTGGAGACCCGGGTTCAAGACCCGTCTCTGACAAGAATCACAGCACAGCATGAGCAGGTGCTTGTTCCTAGAGGGCTGTTTTCGAGAAGGGAGCCCTCGTTAGCATCCCTCATGGTGTTGTTCCCGCTTCTGCTGAAGCGGAACGGCGGCTGCATTTGTGGGGTTCGCAGCTGGACTTGATTGAGGGAATTGAGGCAGGCTTGTCCATATCTCATTTTTCAGGACCTCCTTTTTACTGAGTATGGAAGCACGCTCTGTGGTAAGAGCATACTTATGAATGTATGCCCCGGGCTGAACAGACGCTTGCTAGCTTTCTGGACTCGGAGCACTTACAGCATCTAAGGAGGCCCCATGCATATTTTCTTGGGTGTTCTCTGCCAGGCGACTATTACAGGGCACCGAAACTCCAGTTATGGTTATTTCAGAGACCAGCCTTGAGAGGCTGGTAACCTTTAGCAACTTCATGGCAACATGGAAACTACTGCCAGGTGTATCCCTATGGGTCCTGCGTACCATAGAACTAGGTTACAGAATTCAGTTCAATTCTCGCCCACCAGCATTCCGAGGGGTCCTCCCCATCCTGGCCGGCCCAGCGCAGGCTCTGGTCTGAGAACAAGAAGTGGTTTCTCTGTTAAGGAAGGAGGCCATTGAGGTGGTCACTCCTCAGCTGAGGCAAACAGGGTTCTACAGCTGCTATTTTATTGTTCCCAAGAAGACTGGGGGTCTGCGTCCTATATTGGATCTCAGGCTCTTGAACCACTCAGTCAGACAACTGAAGTTCAAGAGGCTCACGGTGAAGCAGGTCATATCCTAAATCATGTCTGAGGACTGGTTTGTTACCATAGACCTAAAAGACGCCTATTTTTACATCCCCATCGTTCCTCAGCACAGGAAGTTCTTGAGGTTTGCGTTCAGGGGTGAAACCTACCAATATCGAGTTCTTCCGTTCGCCTTGCTCTCTCCCCCCGCACTTTCACCAAATGCGTGGATGCAGCCCTGGCTCCTTTGAGGCTCCAGGGCATCCGCATACTGAGTTATATTGATGATTGGTTGATAATATCTTCCTCCCAACATCTGGCAATGCAACATTGAGATGTCGTTCTTGCCCACATGAACGAGGGGGTTCAGACTAAAAAAGAGTGTGCTTTCTCCAGCTAAGAGAACCACCTATCTCGGTGTCATATGGGATTCCACCACGATGCATGCACATTTTCTGTCACTCGTATAATTCATTCCTCTATGCAGTATTGAGACTCAAGCAAGGCTTGTCACTCACTGTGAAGAGGTTTCAGCAACTGCTGGGTCTGATGGCAACTGCGTCCACTGTCATACATTTTGGCTACTGTACATGAGACTCCTTCAGTGGTGGCTCAAATCCAGTGGGTTCTCCCCGAGGGGAAATTCACTTCACATGATAAAGGTCACGAGACGCTGTATCCATGCTTTGGACATGTAGAGGGATCCCTCGTTCCTCTTTCAGGGTCCAGTGTTAGGAGATCTTGGTCGCTGTTTTTTGCTAGTGACAGATGCGTCCCTTTCTGGTTGGGGTGTGGTTATAAACAGCTTCCCAGCCAAAGGTCTTTGGGAGCCTTGCCATCTTACCTGGCACATAAATTGCCTGGAAATGCTTGCTGTGGTTCAGGATTTAAACCTCTTAAACCTGAGAGACCACCATGTGTTGGTCTACACCATTATGGTGATTGCATACATCGACCACCAGAGGGGTTTGTGGTCGCACCCTCTTTACAAATTGGCGCACCAAATCCTGGTCTGGTCACAAGGGAAGCTTTGCTCGCTGAAAGTGACTTATATTCCCAGTTGATGGAGTGTGGGAGCAGACATTCTGTCAGGGCAGTGGCTGAGGCCCAGGGAATGGAGACTTCACCCTGAGGTGGTGAAGCAGATTGAAAATGCTATGGTGGAGTTGGCGTCTCGTTCCCATAGCGTTTCGACGCAGCTTCCTTCGATGCAGCCAACGAGTTTCTGAAAGGGAACGTCTCAGGTTATGTATGTAACCCTGGTTCCCTGAAGGGAGTGAGACGCTGCGTCTCGACCCACACCTCAGGCACCTCCTGCCTGCGCTCCCTTCTTTCAGGGTCGAAGCTAACCTGAGCAGCGCAACGCATGTGCCTTTATAGCTTCCTGGTCATGACGTCAGCCCGTCTGTGATGTCATGCCTTATATCAGTGATTCGACACACCTGTTCAGAGTGCATAAATGCTGGTAGCGTTCCCATACCATTTCGATGCAGCATCTCGTTCCCTTCAGGGAACCAGGGTTACATCTCAGGGTAACCTGAGACGTTTTAATGGTTTGACCTACTGGGCAACACCCTGACACATTTGACAGCCTAGAAACCTTAGAACCAAAGTGTCCTTAGAAACATCACTAAAATCCCAGGCTAATGAATTTGTGTATTATGTTCAGTTGACTGATAATGAGAAGAAAAGTGAAGACAAAAGAAAGAGAAAGATAGAAATTATGTCTTGGAATGGAAACTGTCCTAAAAGTGTCATCTGTGTAATTCATTTTTCTTTCCCATCAAATATTTTTGCACACTCTGGAGCCTCAGATAAATATTTTGGCTTCCTCTAAAATTTCTAATAAAACGGTTTATACAGAGTCTTACACAGGAAGGATCTAAAACATTTCAGCACACAAAAAAAACAAAGAAAGTTAAAAAAAAAACCCTATAAAATAAGCAGACAGAGGGTCAGAGAATACCTTGTGTAAATATTTGAGCTTCAGTAAATCTAGAATAGCAGTTTCTATCCATGAGATGATTTAGTGCTTCCTGTGATAAGCCTTCTGCCTCTACTTCTCTCTGGTGTCTTAATGGGACCATACACCTCTATGTTTAAACAAAAATAAAATATTCTTGTGACCTTTCCTCAGTGTCATGGACTGAAGAGCAAAGGCATCATTTAGAATCTGTCTGTAGTTTCAAACACTGCCCAATAATACATTTTTCAAAGCAGTAAGTTTTTTATTATTCTTTTCTTTTTGTGATGTTTAATCTAGATGTTACTAGAAATGAAACTGTCAATGAATATCTGGTTAATTTGACTCTGAAAGACTTTAGCAAAGTTAGTAAGATTGAAGGAAATACTATTAAATATGACTGCCTAAACTTTCCTTTTTCCCTCTGAAATCATTTTCTGAAAGCTTTTTTCTTTATTTATTTATTAAATGCTTACATTGCATATGAAATGTCATTGAAAGCTGTAAGGGGAATAAAAAAATTAATTCACTTATGTCAAAATGCTTTGAGTGAGGTATTTGATTCCAAGCATACTAAATCCATTAAACAATTAAAACAATTGTACAAAAAATATAAATATAAAAAATTCTCAGAATTATAGCTAGATATCCTCCATATAAATAAAGTGTTTTAATACATTGATTTGTGAGCATTTGAAAATATTATAATGAATGAAACAATTGACAAATAGACCCACAGACACAAAAATTAGAGAGATTACATTTACATTTAGGTATTAAAAGAACTAAATTGAAACTTGAGAACTTGAATTGAAAGAACAATAGAAACAGTAAACCAACGAACAGATAACAAAGAAGATGAGAAAGACAGAGAGAGCTGGAAGGCAAAAGAAAGAGAGAGACTGTTTTAAGCCACCTGCTGTCCCCCTGTGGCAGAATGTCTCTATGACTTACCCAAGAAAGAGAGAGAGAAGGGTGTAGAGGGAAAACCGCAAAGACATCAAATGCTTCACGTCATCACATACGCACATGCAAACACATGCGTCTAGTTGTGTTGGGTGGTTTAGAGAGTCTTATGTAAGCTGCATGAATGAATTAATATTTAAGCATTGTTTTGAAAGGAAAGTATTTATTTATTTATTTGACAGTGGTCTGTAGTTATGGATCTGTATAAAGATACAAGTTACATCACACAGAGCTGAACTTTAGGGAAAATACACATGAGAGTTGAGTGAAATGCATGCAACTCTGATACATGTGATGTACACTGTCCACTGCAATGTATTTAAAAAACGTTTTGTCATTGACTGTTTACTAGACCAATAAAGTTTAAAAAATGTTTTTGCAAAATCTGACATAGAAAAGACACAGTGCTAGTGCCTTTTGCAGAAACACACACATAAATTTAAATCCAAATCCAAATACCATATTTATCTAAAAGGGGAAATTCCATAAACTTCTATTGTTTTTACACAGGCAGTTATTAACCTTTTACTATTAGTATTTTTACAATAAAATAAGGTATGTATAACGTTTTTACAAATGAAATATATGGTTAAGTCCCTTTCCAACACTGTTATGTCATGGATTATGTCACAGCTCATTAAATGCCAGCAGCTAACGACAGCTTGAGGACTCAAGGAGACATTGCCATGGTTTCACAACCTCATTTAAAGACTGCAGTTTGAGAAACAATAATAAAGTGCAGCTCTCATATATATTAGTAAAAAAAGAACATACTGTAAGGAGAAAGCATCTTGTTCACTGAGTTACCTTTACACTATGGGGAATGCATACTTGCATACATCAGGTATTCTTGGCTCTGAACATGTGTTAATCATGCCTATTTATAGGCAGGTCAAAGTCATGTGACTTAGTGCTGCATGTTACGTAGCTCTTTAAAGGTGTCTGCAAAATATGTCAGAAGATTCCAAGTCTGAAGGAAGTCCATGCAGACATCACCCAAGTGTGGCAACACTGTCCCAGGGAACCATGTTACATGCGTAAGCTGAGATGTTTTCTTTCAAGGGAACTTCACACTGTCATGGCTTGACCATTTGGGGAACATTAATGCCCACTAAGCCACAGTAATATTAACCCAGGAAGACCCTAATGCCTGAAATCCAAATAGCTTGTATATCCTTCACCATTTTATGCTTTATCAGAGCTAATAATAGAGCATAATAGAGAATTCCCTTACAGATTGGGAACCATGCAAAAAATTAGACACCAAAAGATGTCCCCAAATTGAGGCTCTATTAACTGGTTTGGTTAGCGGAAAGAGTGGCCACATAACATTTGAGGGTGGCAGAAGCTAACCAGCTAAACAAATCCACATCTGCTTGTCCATACCTCTGCCAAAAGGACTCTACCAACTGTGGATGGAGACTCCACTCCGGCCTCAGCCCCTGTCTCAATGGGATATGTGATCCCAGATTTGCATAATCTCGGATGTACATTACTCTCATGGAGAGCAATCTGGTCTATGTCCACACCAGGATCTGCTGTGCCAGCCTGAACATGGGGCCTAATTGCAGTCCTCTCTGGTGATTTATATAAGAGACCACTGTGGTGTTGTCTTTAAAGACTAGAATGTGTTGGTCAATGTGATATGTAAGAATCTGCTTAAATGACAGAAGAACTATCTTTATTTTCAGACAATTTATGTGCCAGGAGGGCATACTATTGAATGGGTAGTTATCAAGTATTGCACCCCAGCCTCCCTCTGCTTAATACCTAATAGGTTGAGCTAAAGGCCCTCTTTGTTGCCACCAAAGAAGCCATAAAATGGTAAATGGCTTAGGCTGTCTGCTTGGTGGCACAGAGGGTAAGTTCTGTGGCTCGGCGGAGCACCCTCACAATGTTGCAGATCTTTTATCAGGTCAGCCTGTTTTAGCAGGTCAGTGTACAAGGACACAACACCTGTAACTGCTTCCACATTATGTCTTGCTCACTAAGCTAGATGTAAGCCTAAGTGTTTTTTTAATTTACCTGCATATTTTGTACCTGCAGGTGACTTTTAAAGATTAAGTGGCACACAAATTGCAAATAAATTTTTGCCATGATTGTATACATGTTCAGACCTGGGCCTGGCTGAAGCATGTCCCCTGTAGCCCCAAGCCATGCCACAGCATTAGATTCCCTGATTTCTTCTAGGTTTTCAGTTTAACCTCAGAATTTAACCAAACTTCATGCTAATTTATCACCACATTGGCCTAAAATTTTCTTGTGATCAAAACTGTTGTGTTGTTCCATTATGTATGTGCATTACCTGTCTCCATTTCATTTTATGAGGTAATCTGCCACGTATGCTATATAAGGGACTAATCTTTAGTTTATGGATTATGATTTACAAATAAAATTAAACAACTAGAAAAAAAATTAAACTTAACTTGCAACAACTCTCTCTAGAAAGCCAAGCATATTATCTTTACAATAATTATTTTATTGTATATTATGGAATGTATGATTAAAGTATATATTAAAGGATACATACCTCACAGATTATAAAATATAAAAAAAAAAGTTAAAAAAGTAAATAGATAACACATGTGGGTGTATAATTAAAAAATGGTATGAATTCTCATTTCTGTTTTAAAGATCCAGACATAAGCACAATTGCTGTTATCTAGTATCAGGAATACCCATCAGCGTGACTGTGATTTGAAATTGATCACAGATGTGCTAAGATTCAACTAGATTGTAAAGTTTAAAGGCAAACTTTATGTTGGTTTGATAAAGCCTGGCCTGAAAAAAAAGTGTATAATAAAAAAGTTTAAAAAACGTTTGGTCTGACATTATCTAACACAATGACAACAACTATATTGTCATGATGTTAAAATATACATTGTACATTGAGATTACACATTTTAACATTAGCATGATACAAATACATTTTTGCATGACACTAAAACATTTTAACATGATGCTCCTACAAATTAAAATTAGCATGATGCTAACATGTTTTAGCATTAACACACTATTAGCATGACTTAGCATGATGCACATGTCTTTACAATGTTCTCATGCTGAGATATGCCCTATTTATTGTAATACATGCTAGTGTGTAGCTGGACAGTTAACAGAGTAAAATTAATTCATGTTGGTTGCTAGGGAGCTCTAAATAGCATGGCTGGACAGTTTCCAGCCAATGGTAATAATTAAGGACTAATTGCCAGTCAAAAGAGGCCACCAACTTGTCTACAATGTTCTGATGCCTCTCACTTTTTTAAACAGTAGTCAATGGGGCGGTTGTTAGGTTGTTAGCATAACTGGTTGCTTTGTCAGGCCAACATAATTACATAGAATATTGAACTTGACATTGAATCTAACATTAAATTATGTTTCTTACCCAAATCTTAATTAGTTTGTGGGTTTTTTCCTCAGTATAAAAAATGAAACTATTACCATTTCAAACTACTAATGCCTCAACTAACAACAAACATTATGTAAAAAACATAGTTCTGTTTGTGCATCATTTAGAGGTTAACAGGATTAAAATCAACCATCTTAAATTTGTATGAAATTAAAGCAGGACTATATTATTACAATTTCTTTGATTCCTGAAAGCCAGTGCAAAACTTTAAAAAGTTTGAATATGTTTATAACACAAGACATAACTGGACTTGTTGACATAAGACATAACTGGACTACTTTATTGTAGTTTTGTGCTTTGTTTTTATTTTAAAGTCAACATGCTTGATTACATAGAGAAACGTTGCAATCTTTCCTGTTTTGTTAATATTGCTCTGCTTAGCTCTGTCAGACCGGGCCCTTAGAATTGTCCCAGCTCCCCCAAACCCCCACTCCTACTGTTTCAGGTGACCCTTTAAATGTTCTGTAACATAGGTGCCATTATAGTAAATATTGGCACTTTGGGAATGCTACTTCCCCATTCAAATCAGAGGACCGAAACAGTTTGAAACTAATATTAAAATACGACTGATGCCAAAAATAGATTTTAACATCCATGTGAATAGTCATTCAGTTGTTCATATTCCTAGGTGCTCAGAGCACCAAATGTATTTATGTGTGATTATGTCGGCAAGGCAGAACATGACAGCATGTGTGCATGCAGGTGGGTGGGTGAGTTGTTGTTGACAGATTGTCAGTAATGGATCATTAATGAAAGCGCAGCTGTGGAGTCAATGGACGCCTGAGGGAATGCTGGGAATGACGCACATTTTTACACGCATCACATAGAGACAGACAGAGGCTGTGCGTGGGAGGAGCTAAAGAGGGAAGCTAGGATGGAGGAATGATAGGCAGACTTTTCTTTCTCTCCAGAGCATGAGGGACACTCAGATATAATCAATTATTGACCAGACATCAGGCTTTTAGCAGCCAGATACCAAGTTTGTATGGTGCACTCTAAAAGAGCAAGAGAGGCGAAGCGAAGCAAACGAAGGATCACAGTCATTTTTTGTTGTTTTCTTCCATTAGTGGATATGAGGAATGAATACTTTCATGGAGTTCAGAAAAGGGCCTTTATTAACTTCTGACATATTACTGAGCTCCATGGCACGCACACGGTTTAAACAAGTATACAGATACAGGGGACCAGGGTAATTTAATCCAGTAAATATATCCTTGGCAGTTTTTTATTGTTTCTGTATATGCACATAACGTTTTTTTCAAATTTTTCCTTTCTACATTAAATCTTTTGAACATTTTTACAGTTATTGTCTATTAAATAAAGGATGTATGGATGTAAGTTTTTTTTAAACTTGTAGTTACTAAGCTTATGTGGCATTTGTCCTGTGTCATAACTAGCCCATGCCTTCTTAATTTTGCTACTCTGTGATTATGTAACATAGATTCATGGGACAGATGATCCATGTGCAGCTTTTATGAAATGTAGTCAAACAGGCAAGGGACAACAACAGCAAATAACAATGTAAGAGGGAAACCAAAACGTAACTAGAGTCCAGACAGGAGATCAGGGCAGGCAGCAGACAATAAGAATAATCCATATTCAAAGCAGGAGTCAAAAGGCAGGCGGCAAACAATCAGAATCTGAGGGCAGACACAGGTAAGTAAACAGGTGAGTAACAATATAGGAAAACCCTCAGAAATGATAGCCGGGGCAAATCAAGTCTTCGCCATGTTCATGACAATGAGTTGAGTATACTGTATACAGTATAGTCCATGATAGCAAAATGGCCACCAGCTGAGAGGGTCGTGGCCCAGGAACGGGGAACATGGGAAAGTAGTCCTTTAATATACATGAGAAACTTAGGGGGAGCCAGAGAGACTGGATATGTGACAGATTATTATAGTACTTCGCCAAAATACTAATAAAGATTTTCTAATCTTTAATAAAAAGAAATAAAGAAGACATTTAAACTTCTTGTTCCAAAGCTAAAACTGTCCGAAAATCTCAGCTAGAAATCAGATTACTACTAGAAGACAAACAGAAACATCTGGTGTGGTAAACAGAGTATTTGCAATATTATTACATAAACTTTAAGGGGGGAAAGTGGTTGAATATTAGTTTGTAAGTTTCAAAAGGGTTGTGGGAGTGGTTAAGGAGTACAGCCATGACAAGAGACTTTGTTTGAGTTCTAGTTGTCCACAAAACTTCCACCTGGCCTGCTGAGAGATAAGCAGCTGTTTCTGGGCGAGAAAATGATAGTAATGCATGACTGGAGATGACAAATGTTTCAGTGCTGCAATATTTTACCACTAAACAGACCGTAAAAGGTATATAACATATCAAACAACATTACAATATATCTGTTTGAAATAAATATCCACACATACAGTTTTCAGTTAGGGTGTAGGTTAGGGTTAAAACAATACATAAAACATAAAAACAATTCAAGTCTATTAAATGTTCTCATTTAGATAAACCATGAGAGAGAGTCAGGAGCGACTGGCCCTTTTACATATCCTGGTTGTGCTTATGTTGAACTGTGAGGAACATTGTGGTCTTACAGAAGTCAGGAACACATCTATAATAAGATTGTGTGTTGAGTCTCACTTTGTAAATATTTCGAATTACTCTCTATCATTAAAGTAATTTTTATTACCCTTTCAATCTGTATTAGATTAATGTGTAATGTGAATGTAGACTAGACTCAAGCTTCAGGGGAGTGTGTCAGTGTATTACTTTACATAAGCTATTGTATGTATTTTGAAAGACAGTGATATTTATAGTATGTGCATTATTGTTATTGTTATAAAATATTGCTATTTTTTGTTCTGTGTCCAAAATGCTTGAGTCATGATTACTATAAGCTGTCAGGTCTCCAAATATGTGTTGCAGAATAAAACAGCTGATCGATTTGGTACAGCATGAGGGTGGGTAAATTATGACTTTCATTTTTGAGTTAACCAATCATAACCTTTTCCATGGTTTTTCAGATTTGCCTTGTGAGGGCCACATTATTTATATTCATATAACTCCAAAACCACAGTGAAACATGTGACCTGTGACAGTTTAGAAGATTCTCCATTAAAAATAATAAATAAATTGGCCAAACTATTTGGGTAGAAAAGTTAGATAGTCTTGGAGGTAAGAAGTTATTGCTAATACAGTGAATGACTGTGTGTGTTATTTGAGTGTGTATGACATCACATTTTTTCTGTGCCAGATAGCATTGCTAAATCTAACCAGGGTCACTAATTGTAGTGTATCGACACAAATCCATGCACATACATTGAGAGCATGTACAGTAATCCTGCTTTACTCAAATTCAAATCAGAGTATGACATAGTATAGGACGATTACAGCCTACACACTTTCCAAATGACAGGAGTCAGGACTGTCCAAATGACAGGAGGCCTATCTGTTACTGATCATAATGATACTGTCCCAAATCGTTTTCTTGGCATTAAGATGTGTGAGTGTGTGTCACAAGAATGTGTGTCTAGACCATATGTACATACTGTAAGTAGTAGTCTCTCGATAACTGTGTGATTTTCAGTATGTCGCTAAATAAGGCCATTATTATCCAAGTAAGACAACCAACACCCACACAACATCTCACCATGCTTGTGTTGAATGCTTGAACACCATGCTTGTGTGGCATTCAACTAATGTTGAATGCCACACAGCTCAATGGACTGAAACAGACAGAAGCTAGGGAGTCTAGCACAATAGCAGAAGTTGCCTTTGCTGTCTGCCTTTTACCTGTTATAATACTGCCTTATCGTTACTTTGCCGTGGTGCATTAGCATAGTGAGCAAATAAAAAGTGTTATTTAATAATACATTGTGTAGGGTTTATTGTCGTAAATGCAACAGCATTCTACAGACAAGACCAAAAATTAATGAGTCATGATGTGCATACAGGTCATTAAAGATCAATCAAAGATTTAGTGCAGCTGGAACAATATGTGAATTATCCCTGGGGTCAAATCCCGTTGCAACAGTTTAATTAGAGAGTGATTTGAGGAACGGAGGGTAATTCTCCATGGTTACAGAGGAAGAAGGGCAATTAAAGTACAATAAAAATCTAATGTGTACTTGTATATATTAGTGTACTTGTATCTCACCTGCACTCTGTACATACCATAAGCTTATGGAGAAATGGATCTGACTTGGAATGGACTTATTCAGTTATTTGATTGGTATTGAATACTGATATATTATTTTGTTGTGTTCAATAGTAGGCTTATCAAGTTTATTGCAGTGTGCAAATTTCCAAATTTAAATATTGTTAAATATCATGCCAGCCAAAATATTTAGGCACACAGTGAAACAAAACATCCTTTCTGCCCCTTTTGTTGATTACCGTTAGTTATGAAACTGTAAACAGTAACAGTATTGTTAACAGTAAACAGTACATTTGGCTAATCTATATTCCCATATAAAAATGAACCATGGTATCAAAAATCCCAAAACTTGTAGCACATCTACTGAATACATTTTTCTTGTACTGAATGCTCAGGTGGGCTTCATAAAAATCTGTTAGCGGACAATAAGTAAATGCCAAGATCATTATTCCTGTAAAGTGCCCCTCAAGTCTTACTGGATTAGCTAATTACAGTAACTAAATAGAATAGTTCATACAGGTCATTTCAATTCTGCTAGAAATTTTACAAGCTAACCCTAGAGTTTTGCATAGTTGTACATACAGTACAACTATGGACTGTACTGTATGAGTAATACACAATTAATGCAGCAGTAAGCAAGTACGACTTTTGTTTTGTTTGTGATATTCCCAATCCTGTACTGAAATCAGGTCTCCAACTACTGTGCCTGTCTCAAAGAGAACAGCTACCAGTAACTACATAGTGAAGAAGTGTTTTGATAGGCTGCTTTCAAAACAATAGCAAATCAGCACTTTCTCCCTTACTGAATCAACATCATTTCATATACAGCCAGCAGATAAACAGATGATGCTAGTAACATTGCTTTTCCAAATGCACTTACTCATGTAAAGCACCCATATACATATGAATACATATGTAAGGCTGCTGTTTGTGGACTTAAGTTCTGCATTTAACACCATCATCCCCAACAGAATGGAAGCCAAACTGCTTAGTCTAGGTGTCAGTGACCACATAAGCCTTTTATTTAAGGATTTATTTAACAGATCACAAACTTTGCCAACAGAGTTTGCCAACAGTTGCTAAACTTTTAGAATGGTGCTCCAATAACAACCTGAATATAAAAACACATTAGTTTTTTATAAAAGATTATATATTATGCATTATACATTATTTTCCAAAACAGAAAAACTACATTAAATAAAAAATAAAAATACATTATTTTCCTGTCTCTCTTTACATTAGGGAAGACATGGTTATGTGGATGATCTCTCGGGACCAAACACTACATTTCTGGTGAAAAAAGTCCAGCCTGGACTTCCTGAGGTCGCTGAGGAAAACCAACCTGTCCCAGCAGCTGCTTGTGACCTTTTACCACTTTTCTGTTGAAAGCATATATAGCCACAGAATTCTGGTGTGGTATGCTGGTTGCACTGCGGCTGAGAAAAAGCTCTGCAGAGAGTTATCATCTCAGCTCAGAAAATCACTGGAGCACAGCTGCCCTCATTTAAGGACATGTACAGGACCAGATGTTTACGGTGGGCCACAAATATAATAATAGACTATTTCTTCCCGGTAGCTATCTCTTAACTTTGCAGCCATCTGCAAGATGCTATCGGTGTTTTGATATTTGCACATCCAGACTTCAAACAGTTTTTACTTATAAACTTAAGAACTGAACTCCATTTAACCTGGAGCATACTATTCTTTTTTTCTATTAATTATTATTTCTTTTCATTTTTAGATTTTGCACACACATACATACACCCCCCATACCCCACCCCACCCCAGAAAAGTACTAAATTTTGTGCAGCAGCAATGAACTGAGTGAGTAAAACACAAGAGCCAAACCATAAATGAATCATTCAAAATAAATGACTGATTTTGTATTATTGATATTGATTAAGTATGATGGTATAGTTAAGTGAATAAAAACAGGATCAATATTGTATTGCTTTAGATGAATTGAATTTTTAGCTGTATGCTTTACTTTTCTTATGTCTTTTTATTATTACAGTGTGTTCCTGAAGCTTAACTGGTAAATCATTGTGTTAGCAACGCAAAGATTGAGGGTTTGAATTTTTAGGAAACACAAGTACTGATAGAATGTATACATTGAATACACTGTAAGTTGCTTCGGATAAAAACGTCTACCAAATGAATAAATGTTTTATTGTATAATTTAAAGCTGATTGTATAATTTCAATTCTATTTGCATAGAGTTGCATAGAGCAGTCTACCTTTAGTTGCCTTAGTAACAGCAATTTTATGAGATCATTAAAAGAACAAATACCATCAGACATGGCCACTTTCACTCTGCCTCACACCAATTAGAATGACTCATGCCGCCAAGAGGCTTAAGATTTGGCACTGAATCTTCTCTCAGCCATTTTGCACTGAATCACATAAAAATTGCAGAACACTTAGAGGTCTTCAGATTCAGAATGGCTCTAAATGAGAGAGGGCAGGACATAAACACTCAAGAAGCAGATGATGAGCTCTGCCTTGCCACTTGTGATTAGTTGCTAATTAACAATAATTTAATCCAGCGTACAGAGCTCTTTAATGAAGAGAACAGACTCACAGTAATGAGTCTTCAATGCACCCTATGGTTATTTAATCTTTATTGTAAAAGATTTAAAATCAGATATAGCATCTGTACGATGCAATTTTAAGTATCATTAGTTCTCATGTGCCTTGTCACCAAAATTAATGATGACAAACCTGTACCAGAGGTGTCTTATGTGTGGTGTATACTGGTTTGGAACAACATGACGGTGAGTAAACATTATTTTGGGATACACTATTATGTTAAGTAGTTTTACCTTTTTATTAAAACCTGATTCCAAATGTGAGATTACTGTGATGGGGATGTCAAAAACAGTAAAAACAATTGATGGAGATTCTAAAAGCATTTATGCTTTTTAACATTTAGAAGTTTTGCATATTGTTTATGCAACTTCTACAACTTTGCCTTTTCTTTTTTTCTAATTGCCCACTAAAGTTTATGGTGTGAATCAGGCACAAGGTCATGAAGTTCAAGGGTCACATGTATGTTGACAAGGTGACAGTAAACACAAACACATATTTCGTCCACATGTGGGAAAGTCTCTGAATTCTAACCCTGACTGTCCTTTCATGCTATTTTTGACTGTCCAGAAGTTTCAGCATGTTGTCCGATCACACAATGACATTATTACATGTGTTAAATTATGTATTTTTTTATTAACTTTTTTAATTAACTATTTTTTAATTTTATATTATATAGACTTTTTTCTCTATGATATACATTCATATAATTTCTCCTTTATAAAGTTAATAAGTGACAGGCAATAAACTATCCCAAATCACATTTATCACATTTGTATTCCCACAAGTTTTGTTGTCTTTGAAAGATATGAATTTGTAATCTATTCCAACAGTCCAAAGCTATTTTTAACATACAAAGCAAACTCTGCCACTAATACAGAAAAACATTTATAGCATTCAGACTCAAATAGGTTTCATAAATTAACATGGTTAAATTTCTGTTCATACCTTTATGTAAACAAGCTTATGCATGCAGAAATGATAGATATGCAAAATTGCATTTCTCATAGTCTGGCAGAATGTCTGAAAATATGCTTTTACAATCACAAAATTCAATACTACTCATAATTCTTCATTTGCATTGTCATTTCTGTGTATTTGTGACTAGTTTTCCAAATCTTTCAGTCAAGGTCCTAATCCCTGGATTTAATAGGAACCATTGCTTAGCAACAAGACAGAGCTGAACTGAGTAACAGATGACTCATTATTGCTGGCACTCTGGATGCATGTGCGGGCTGAGCTTAAACTGAGACCTGAGTATATGTATGTATGTCTTTGTTGGTGCATGTACTACACGCATATAGTTTGTTATGCATGTATTTTTTCTGTTTATTAGGATATTTGTTTTATTGAAAGTGGTCTTTTTCAGATTAGTGTGATTTCTACTTTACTTTCTACTTTTTCACTACTGCAAGTCTTTTATTTGTCCACGTCTGTGCACTCAACCTGATGCACTTAAACATTTTTAGATGATCAAAACAGATTCCCTGATCTGACACTCATTGAAGTTGTTCTTGATTTTCAGGAAATGCATTTAAAACAAAAGTTGTCTGTTCTTTGGAGCTGAAATACATCACCCACTGAGGGGAACATGGATTCACACATGTTAGGATGCTAATGAGATATAAAATCTGGTCATCAGACTGCTTAGATGTTTATTACACAGATTTATGTGTAAATGTGAAATTAATTCCTAAAGTGTACTGAGATGCAGAGCAAAACAATTTGATCACAATGTATGTTGTGCTTCCACAGACAAGGATTAACTTGCCTTATAGAGAATCTGGTCATGTTGTTTATATTAAAGATGCAATTTGTTATAAAACAAAAAAACAAATTCAGTTAATTATGGTAAATTTATAATAATTATTTATAATTTAAGAGATTGTTTTAATAATAATTTAAACTGTTAAAGTAAATTTTGAAACAAGATAACCTTTTTGTTTTATTTATCTTGTCCCTTCTCAATTGCCCTTTAACTTGCAAATATGCAAGTATTTTACATTTATCACAAAATAAAAAAAACAACATCAGTGTGAATGTGCTAAGAATAAATCTGTTGCCACTTTCCTCTCTCATTATCCAATCACAGTGCGTGACTTATCTGTATCAGTGACGTCACAGCTTTTAATCTTCAAAGTAGCTTCTGGCACTAAAATACATCCTTCTCTTCCTGACATTTGAGATCAAGGAGTCAAGGAGATTCATATATACAATACACACAAACTCTGCACTATTATGTAAGCGTTATAGAAAAGGTTGCAACATCATGGGACACAGTAAGCCCTTGATCAGCAGGAGAACAGTTGAAGATCTCTCAACGGGAGTGTGCATAATCAGTGAGAGGATGCTGAGAGCCCAAAGCATGTTGTTTAGCATATTAAGAAGACAGCTCTTCTAATGAGGTGTCTGGATTCTATTAGCGATAAATGTTAGCTTTCCATAGATCTTCCATAGATCTTCCTTCATCTTCCTTACTGTGTTCCATAATGTTTTTACAGTACCTTCTGGGACCCCAAACCTGGATTTTATCATTGCAATTTAATGGTAAATATGATGTCTAGATGTTTATGTTTTCCAAATCAAGGAGAAACCCAGTCCATGTTTTTAAACCTATACAATATTTAGCTTTTATTGCACCAGGCACCTGGTGCAATAAACTTCGGGTTTCTCCTTGACTTAGTCAATAACAAACAAAACACTTCTTAACACTTATGACATCACTGCATGGGCAATTGGATTTGTGACGTAGATGTGAGCCTATGAACCATAATAGGTACATAAAGTACGTCAGAATGACCAGAGCTAATGGTTTCAATTCTGAATTTATTTTTGGAGAGAGAGATTGCGAGTAGACAGAAGATGATTTAGCCAATAGAATGTGTCAACTTTCCTGTTTTGCGGTTTTTGTTTGCTACGTTGTTATTGGATTATTTTTGGACTCAATAAACTCCTGTGCACGGCAGTTAAGTGTTTCATATCTGGGTTTTATCACCATCTCTGTGGCAACGCCATGACGCCGCTATCACTCAGCAACAAGACCTTATGACTAAGCCATTAGAGGTTCTGGCTGAGCTTCTCAGATCCGTGCGTCAGCTGACTGTCACTCCTCCTGTCGTCTCACCTGAGCCTACACCTGAGTCCCGTATGCCCTCCCATCTGGCTGAACCTCGATTGCCTCCAGGTTCTCTGGAGACCTCAAGGCCTGTGATGGGTTCCTTACCCAGTGCTCCCTTACCTTTGAGCTGCAACCCTCCTCATTCCCATCCGACCGTGCCAAGATAGCATATGTGATTACACTCCTCTCAGGCAAGGCTCTCACTTGGGCAACTGCAGTTTGGAAGGCAAAGGCTCCCTGCTGTGCCAGCTATGTTTCTTTTGAGGAGGAGTTCAAACGGGTCTTTGACCTCGGGCGACAGGCCTCCAGATTGCTGCTAACCCTCCGACAAGGCTGCAATTCAGCCGCAGAGTATGCGATCCAGTTCCGCACATTGGCTGCAAGTAGTGGGTGGAACGAGGAGGCATTGATGGATTGCTTCCTCAATGGAGTATCAGACAGTCTCAAGGACGAGATGGCCACACGGGAGCCTGCCCGAGATCTAAAGTCCCTCCTGGAAATGACCATCTGCCTAGACTGCCGCCTGAGAA
>JBAJNP010009304.1:0-18412 GCA_036877545.1 Yasuhikotakia modesta
ACACACTTTTTATGCTGACATCAATGGCAAGCTATTAAAGACAGTATTTCATTATTGGTTCCTCGTCCCCAGTGGTTATTTACAATCCTATATATACTAAGCACTGATATTAAAGGAGACCATTTTAATGAGGTGCTATCTGCCTTAGCAATATGTCTTCCTCTGAATGAGATTGTGTTTAAAGATTTTTATCAAGAAATGGCTGTTCGCTGGGGTTATGTTTTGTCCATGAAATATGCATTTCATATCTCTTTCATTTCATTAACATAATTTAATTTGTGCTTTGCATTCTGTGCATAATACATATTTGATTTACAAAACAAATATTTCCATTAGAAAATGAATTTCATGCAGGCATAAGGCAGAACTGAATGATGTATTGTAAGAAAAGTAGAGAGAGAGGGAGAAAGAGAGAGAGAGAGAAAAAGAATTGTATTATTCTCAGAGCGCACTGGCAAGAAAAAATACTCAATAGACTTCTAGTGTGTGCTGCTGTAACTGTGTGTAAATGTGCCTGTGTTTATGGATGTCTGTATGTCTAGAGATATGTACTTATATGCTGTATATGCAGCAGCGTGATTGTGTCTCCAGTATGTAAATGCACATTAGGACGGCTATACTTGCAGGGAGTATATTGCATTAAGTTTAAAGCAGTATTACTCAGATTGATTTACATTGTTTGCTACGGCTCTCTCTCCCCTATGTTAGCTAAGTGTTCCAGTGGCAGTGTGGCGACGTTGCTTTTTATTATCAGTAAAATATGGTGGATATTATGAAGATATATCTCTCTTCTCAGTAGCACAAAGGAAGAGCACACATCCATTTTCATTTAATGCCAGTTTTAAAGGGTTGTGCTGAAAAACATACAACACAAGCGTGTGCAGATATACGGTATGTTGCGTTGCAACACGCTGGATTTGTCCCTAGAATACTTTGTTTTTGCAGGCCTGTTTGAAATCGTGAGCTCCCTTAATTTGTCAGTTTTTAAGAGGTATTAGCCGTTTCTTTCGTTTGTGAAATCACTTCCTTTTAACTGAGTCTGTGATAAATTATGGAGTCCACCCCTCTACATCTCCCTTCCTCTTCATCCAAAAGGAATGTTACTAGTTTTAATTAAAGGACCGCACCTTGGTAGTTTAAAGGATATCAGTGGTTGTGCGATAAGTTGCAAGAGCTCAGGGCTTTGGATAACAAGAAGCATTTAAAGTGGCCCTGACGAGTTCATATTAATTTGGCTTATCGCGCCTATAAAAAAAACCCAGGTAGCATTGAGGCAGATCCCGGCTTTAATGAGCTCAAAAACGTAAAGTCTGTGTCAGAACACTCACTTTTTTATTTCAAAGGAAGTAGGAAATAACTTGTCAAAGCTAAAAGCCAAACAGTAAGATCTGTGTTTCAGAGGTAACTAGTATTAGCAGGGATTTTGGGCTCGTCTGACACGCCGTACGAAAGGAAGAGCTTAAAATAGAAGCCTCAGGTACGAGAGAGTGGGGCTTATACCTGCGCACAGTCTCTGCTGCCTTCGCTGACGGTTAAAGAAGAACGATGAGAGAGTCTTTGAGCTTTTAAAAATCTCCTCTTTTCCAATTCCTCTCATATAGTCTTGCCAGAGAGGTGATCCCCTGCCCAGCTACTGCTGAGTCCCTGCTTTGAATCTGTGACAGCTGTTTTTAAACTTTGCTCGAGGGAGAGAGAAAGAAAGAGAGAGAGAGGGGGAGAGAGAGATGGAGATCGCACTAGGACTCGAAGGAGCTGATGAGAGTCTTAAGATGGTTCGGTAAAGTTAAGCCTTCTCTGTTCTCCTAGCAGTTCAGCCTCATATAGACCAAATCCAGCAGGCACATGAATACATCACCTGGATATTTAAATAAAGTAATACAAGAAGATCATTTAAGTATCTGTACCTTTATCCTGCGTGCTCTTTTAACCCTGCACTTATTTTAGCATTTCTCACTAAATCTGCACTCAAAGTTTGGCATCAAGGAATAACTCACAACCGTGAGCTATTTACCCTTCATTCTCACACCTTAATCTGTTGTTCTTGACAGAAGGGACTGTGTTTCTATCTTAGCAGATGGGGAGACAGGTAACTTGGCATGTTTGTTAACGTTGCCAATGGTAAGAAAGCAGACAAAGAGAGCGAGAGACGGGGAAAGATGAGAAGAGAGAGGAAAATCAATCTAATACTGCAGAACTATCAGATCACATGAGATGATGGATTCTTGGTCGCAGCATTCAGCCGCTGTCTGCCGAGCTGTGCAAATCAATTCAAACAGACACAAAGAGTAAACACACATTCTGCACCACAATAGGAAATTGAAGCAGAGCCTCCCTTTTTAAAATATGCCTCTACATATTTGTTTTGTGGATTACCATTCTGAAATGAAATTTGAACAGTTACTTAAAATAATATGCAAAAGATATTTCCTGTTTTGCCGCCCGCCCCCTCCCCCCCGTGTTTGTTGGAGATGTGGGATAGCTGCGACACTGGCGTCAGTGTAAACACTACATGCGTGTGTTGTCCTGGTGATTATTTTTCATAAACATTTTCCGAGGTTTATCCTTATTGCAGGAGGTTTAGATATCATATTTTATTTGTTTTTACACAGTTGAAAAAATATTTTTCCAAAATCGAACCCGTGTTTGCGTGCATGCCAGTGAACTCGGGTTAAAATGGAACAGATTTTCCAGAGACACGAGGCTGTTTTAGTTTTGATATGAAGTTGAACATTTCAGTTTCAGGAGCCATACAGATTTGAAACGTCTAATTGAACTGCATGTGTCTCTTGTTCACATTTCATGTCGAACTGCTGTTGTAAGGTCAAATTTTAGCTGACACTCATTAAAAGTCCTTTGACATTTAGTGAAAGAATTATTTTGGTTGCTCTGCACTTCTGCTGCATAAAATATAAAGCATAAGGTGTTCAACCATTTGGTCATGAAACATGTTGTAGCGTAAGTCAAGCACAGCGTTAACGAACAAATCAAAAAACAGGTCAGACATGTTCTTAAGCTTTGTCTCCGCTCCTGCAGTTAGCATCGTAAACGTCTGTCCCTCATAAAGCCTGTTTAGCTTGCCACATTCATTTTCACCGGGGCACTCCACAAGTCTCCAGTCTGCTTGCATAATTGGAGAGACCCTTATGAGAGAGAATGAAGGGCAGGAACAAAAGCGTTCTGCGGTTGGGACAGTTGTCGGGCCGGTGTTGACAGCTAGAAGAGACGCGTGCTGCGGAAGGGAGTCTGTGGCCCTGTCCGCATGCAGAGTGTTCTGTGTGCAGGTGTCAGGACTTACAGTCTAATGAGCTTTAATTAGCCCATTTGAGTAATCAGTGGCTTGATTGGTCCTGTGTGCTTAAGTAAACCAGTACATGCGAAGAGTGCCGGCACGTTTCAAGAGCGCTGGCTTACTAGAAGGACGGTTGTAGTTAAATAAAATGTGTTGTAATATTTCTGTCAGGTTGCAGAAACTTTAGAAAGGGGTGCATTTAGCTGAAGTATCACTAATGGACAGCTGAACTAAAGCTTGCATTACAGTCTTGACTAATAGGAGCTCTGTGTCCACTGCCCCCAGCACTCACCTCTTCATTCAGCTAACACTTGACAGGACAGGCTCTTCAGAGGCCTAATGCCCATCAGCATGGAGGACTCAAGTCTTCATCCTCCATCATCACAGCGCTAAGACATCTGGGCGATTGTCAGAGATGTCACAATCTCTGATAGTTGACGTATCCCATGGGGCTTTGCAGGGAAAGGAAACCACTCTTGCGTGAGTAAATGTTGGTAGGGTGTGGTATCGTGAAGACGTGGTAACTTCAATCTGTAAGATTAAAAATATCTTAAAACCTGAAACAAAGTTAAAATTGCTTAAATCAAATCTGATGGCCTTATGGGATAGCAAAGTGTTGACTGGTTGCAGTTTGTCATTTAGTTATTGTCTCCAACTGGATCATAAATGTTTTTTTGCATCCTACTCATTTGGCATACTGCTTTATTTTGCATACTGTGTAGTGGTGAAGTACACACATTTAGACACTGAGTATGCGTATGCAGACTGGTGTCGGTGGACATACTCATAATCCATGTGTGGACATACAGAACACAGCAGATGTTTTTACATCCCCTGTATATGACCTGGAGTCTGCAATTATGATTTAGAATGCGCTTGTTGAAGTGACGGGGACCTTGGTCTACGCTTGCACAGGTGCGAGCACTAATCACAGAGAGAGCTGTGTTTGTCTGATGAAGCATTGTTTAATTACTGCACTGCCCTCAGTCTGAGCTTTTCACCCTCTCTCTTATTAAAGGTGTATCACAGCCTTTAGAAAAACAAGATATTTTGCTCTTAAACTGGAAGCTAAAACCTGCAGATTTACAGTTCTACTTTTTTAAATGGCCGTATCTTATCCCCATAGCCAGCAGCATGAACTAATTCTGTATAACATTTCAATATAATGATATATAGAAATGATGATTACCCTCTAATTCAATTGTATGGTAATCAAATTGTGGTAATGGTGCTTATTTGGTACCCCAATTTATAGTTTTCCCAGAAATCATTAAGCAATTTACCCTTCGAAACACACGCACACATACATACACACACACACTCTCTCTCCAGACTAGTATTATGGTGTATTATATGAAGCCCCAGCTGTTTGAGATGATGATGGTAGCAGAAGGACTCTTGTGAGAGTCATGGGTAAACACAAAGAGTCCTGGCTGTCTTCTTCTGGACACAGACTTCTTCCTGTTTGCCAGGATTGGGATAAAGATGCTGGAATCAGAAGACGGTACTGAAACATATCCAACATTTGAGCCACATGTGTTTACCCTTAACCTCAGCAAAGCCTTCATCCCAATGTGTGAAATATTGGCCTATCTGTAAATTCTGGAACATTGTGAGCGGGAGCATCGATACGGGGGCTAAAGTCTACAGAGCCTTCAGCGAGCACACTTGTCTTGTTTGTGCCATTTAGTTGGTGCGTGACTGGAGCATGTTAACAATCTGATGTAATCACTTACTTTCTGTTTGCTTTCATAAAGGGGTTTACATGCATTAACTGCTGCAATGAATCAGGTCCGTGGATAGAATTGTCTAAGACCTCCCCATCTGTGTCTTTTTCTAACTTTTCTTAATGTTGCATCTCGTTCAGGCTGTGCTCCTTCTCTTTTTTTGATAAATATTCTTTTTGTGTAATATTCCCGTTATAAATACCGATTCAGGATGTATTGGTTGCTTACAATTGTAAGCAAGGCCTGATATTAAGTTTATGCTACACCTGCTGATGGTGGGTGAGTTGAGAATGTACCAGCCATAAATGTTTCTTATTGGCCATGAAACTGCATTTTGCATTATTTTAATGTTAAATTTTTTTTGTCCCTATCATAATGGGATTCTTTAGCTGTTTTGTTTTATATTTTTACATAAATTTGTGAGATGAGCTCTCAGTGAAACTGCAGCTGTCACAGAAACATGAAGACGCATTGTGTTTTTTGTTCCTAAGATATTTGTTTTTGTGGTGTAATGCAGGGAATATTCCATTAAGAATAAAAAACAAAACTTTAGGCATCCTAGATGGCACATTTTTCACCAAGGTAAAAGTCGAGTTACAACAGATGCGTTCCTTTAGCAAACAGTTTATGTCATAATTTGAATCACTTACATTAGTGACGGTAAAATTATGTTTTAAAATTCGATTCAAGCCATGTATTATGTTGCCTTCCTTGTAAAGTTACCATGTTTTATTTACTCATCAAAGCCTATTTTTAAGCTAATTTTTTATGTTTTGCACACTGGCTGTAAGCTGCCTACCATTCAGCTTTACCCTCATAACTTAACTCATAAGTCACTCTTGGTTGAAGCTGTGTCCAATGGGAGCCCACGGGTGCCAGTAGATCTCTCTCTCTCTCTCTCTCTGTTAAGTGCCATCATAACATCACTGGTATCATGAATACGTGTGACATACTGTTCAGCACGATACAAGCGTTGTGATTTCTGCACACTTAAAGCCTGCTGTCCTCACTCATCCAGCCACTGAAGCACAACTGATTCTTCTACTGTCTTAAGAGCCACACACACACACACACACACACACTGAGTTTTCCTCTGCCTAGGGCTGTGCAGCATCCACTTAGCCACTGACAGGGTCTGATAACCCAATCTCCATGGGGCCTGTGGCACAGACTGATCTAACAAACCCATCGTGATGTGATGTAAGCCGTGTGTCTGTCCACAGCCGGCTTTTCATTTCGCTCTCTTTCTCCTCTCACTGTAAGTGTGGACTGCCAGAACAGCTGTATGTCTTTAGGAAATCTCTGCCTTTGATATGTTTGGAGTGAAGGCAAAACCACTCATTTCTCACTGGGAGGATGAAGAGTGAGCTGAAAGGTCTCTGTCTGCACTTGACAGAGAAGAGAGAAAGACAGCTGGAGTGAGTGAACGTGTCTATGTTTGATGAGATTAGCTGGCTGGTAATGGATGTTAGTGGTCCACTAGTGCTGTCGGTGTCATTCGGGGGGATGAAATTTCTCAGGGGTCAAGATTTTTCATGAACTTCAGCATTACATTGTGTGTTTTATGGACTGTGCTTCACAGGTAACTTGTCGAGACAGGATCACGGCCCAACAAGGGCCATGAACAAACATTAATGGAACGATTTGAAAATGCTTTCATAGCTAGTATTCAGTGGCTCCAGTTACGTCATTTGTATACATAATGTGAAATATAATGAATTCTGCTGTGCAGCCTGTGATTGTCCCACAGTCCATTATCTTGCCCTGTGTGTACTGTCACATGTAGCAATGTAAAGTAATGTCATAATATTGATGATCCTTGAACATACAGCTCGTTTTCAAAGTTAGTAAAAGACCTTCCAACCATAGTTTACCCCCCCCCCCCCACACACACACACACAAACACAAACACACATCAGCATACGTGAAATGCAAGAGGGAACCTTCACACCACTTGGCCGGCACATGTGGACAAGCCAGTGCCGACTGGCTGCCTCACTGTCACCGGCTGATAGCCAGGCTTTAATGGAAAAGATACAACCCAGCCAAAGACTGGGATTCATTTTTATGATAAAGTTATATGTTCAGCCTTGAACAACTGGGAGATAATGTTTGGCTTCATTATAATTCCCAGTGTGTTTAAACAGGCAGCCCAGAATGCAAACAAAAGCAGATGAAATTTGAAAAGTATTATCAATATTGCAGATAGCGGATGCCCTTTCCAATCAGAAAAAGCATATCTCGCATGGCAAATTTATGGTTGACTAGTTCATTCGTTTCTATTAGCCTGTTGTGTGTTTCTCATATATATTTATATTGAATTTATGAGGGGGCCAAACAAACTAGCATTAGATATTCCTTTAATTCAGTAAGCTGGCCTGCTAAAGGTAGCTGGGTACATTTAAAAGGCATTAGTTAGCTCTGACTGATATTTTTCTGAACTCTCTCCAAAGGGCCATTCGTCACATTCCTCCAGCCTCAGTCCAGCACGTTTGTTGCACCGTTTTGTGTCTGTGTGTGTGTTACAGATAGAGAGTCTGTGTGTTTGTTTCTGTGAGCAATTGTTGTTGTGCACCACTGTGGCTCCTTCACATGCCACTTGACGTATTCATTGAGTCTCTTAATAGCAAGCTGCTGGAGCAAAATAATTGTCATTTTCCAGCCACTGGGCCTAAAGTCATATAACATAATGAAATGTCTATATCCTTACCTATAATATAAACGTGTATGTGTGCTTCAGTTTAAAAATGCCAAAAGGTGAGTTTTGTGTGAGGCTTACAGATTTGTACCCATCAAAACCTTACAAAGTTTAACAAAACCTCCCTTTGGAGAAGGAATCTGTAAACACATATTTTGCTATTAAAGTATAGTGGAGTTTTTGTTGGGTCTATGGAATGTCCCCATTTTGATTAGTAAACGTGTGTGTGTGTGAGCATGTGGGTGTGAAGGGGTATTTGTGAGCACTAGTAAGGTGAAATGTCTAAATATTGTATATGCCCACGCCAGCATGTGTGCGCTGGCTGAGATATATATCCTGAGGATCCTAATACAGCGTTCAATACAATCTTCTTGGATAGATTAGGCTGCTAACAGAGGAAGCCAAGGTGCAGCGGGAACCAGTGATATGTACCTCTGCACTAAGTGTTCTGGGACAGGCTGATGGGTTGATTTAAGCCAGGATGGGAGCAAGTGGAGATAAATGTTAGTGATGTTCCTCTCTCTCTCCCCCTCTCTCAATTCTTTCTACCTCAGCAGATCCATCAACTGCTTTTGAGGGTAACGAGCAAGGCGTGGAGGTGAACACATTACAGAGGGCTGACCTTGCAGACTAGTTGGGTGCCCCCAAAGCCTGCCCCCCCCCACCTATAAATGTATTGACGTTATTGTGGGGTTTTCTTATGTTTAAATAATTACATTTGGCTGTGTTGTGTTGAACAACTGTAAGTGTATTTCATAAAGTAATGCCCTAAGTAGTGTACATGTATTGCATTTTCAAAACATGGCTTTGTTTATTTTGAGTGACCTGACATGTCAATATGTCACATCCTGTAGAGCTGGTTACAAGGTGGACTGACTTAACAGTGGCAGATAGGGGAAGTGTTTGGGGAACCTGTTACAAAACGTCATTATTTTTGCAATTACATTTGATGCTGCTAGTGGCGCAGCAGCTACAATCTACAAATGAAGTTAGTGTTGCTTAATTGCATAAGCGTATATTTGTGTAATATATACAGAAATGTGCTGCTTGATGATGAATTCAGGCATTGAGGATTGGCTGGTGGCTTGTTTTGATGTCTGTGTGTGTGTGGGTGAGGACTGAGAGGTTGCGGCTCTAATGGAGACACGAGTTTATTGACAGTGAAACAGTTTGGCTGTATCGGCAGTGGGCTGCCTGCTGCCTGTGATATACTGGAGCCAGAGTCTAGTCAAGGCTGACATACACCATCCAGTGCTGACAGCAACACACACACACACAAACACACACAGCTGTTCTGAGGCAGCAGACAATAGTAAAACACCCACAAACGCAGAAGAGCAATGCAGCTATTTCACACAGACACACACAATTACAATGACCTTCTGGCCTTTAGCAGATCAATTCAGGGCATAAACATCATGTGTTCCGCTCAAGCTGGGAAAAGTTCCATGTGTTTAATATTTCTTTGAAATCTACTCCTCTTGCATGTCAAAACACATCTGTTAGCATTAAAGCATCCAGACCCCTCAGTATTGTTAAGACAGAAATACAGGATACAGTCACAGATGTGAATGTCCTGGGTGCTTCTTGTTAACATTTAGTTTGTTTTTGCCTGTAGCAGGTTGATACTTTATGTGCTTTTGTAACATTGCATCATTTCATGTGCTATTTATATTCTTCACGCTCAGTTCTTGATAGTGTCTCGTCATGTGGCTAGAATAAGAGGGTTCGAGCACAGAGGAAATATTCAGAGGTGAGAGTTTGGGGTTAGTAATTTTGTAACCTTAGCTGAATAACATCTGTCTTTCTCTGAGACAGCTGGAATGTGCTGTCCTAAATATGAATAATATAACAATCATTACCAAATAATCGTGCATTATTTATTAGTTATTACCAAACACAATTATCCACAAAGTAAAGAATCTGAATCGTTGTCAAAGAAATAGTTTGCATTATGTCAAGGCATTTGAGAAATGTGAATGTAGTGCTAAAATTGCCTTGGTTATTTTCTTTAGATATAATGAAACGCAACGCTATTGAAGGGCTGCAGTGTTTTGTGGCGACTGCTCATGTAATCTTTATTAAAGGTCATCGTTAACACACAAGTCACCCACGTGTTTCCTACTGCGGGTTCTTCATGTATAGCCTGTCTCCATGTCAGATTAAAGAGGAAGTAAGAGCTTGCAGGAAGAATAAAGAACTCTTTCCAAGAAGTATTAGTTCCTTTTTAATTTTAGCGGGATGAGGAACCCAGAATGTAAATGAAAGAATCGGTTTTCATCCAGCTAATAGTAATCCATAATCCAGCCAACGTGTCTTAACCACAATGTGGTTGGTCTGATTAACTTTAATGCTTTTCCTCTCAATTTATTGAAATGTTGGAATGAGCACATTTGGTTTGGAAGTCTCTCTCTCTCCCTCACTCTATCCCTCTGTCGTTCTATCTCTTTCTGTGAGACTGTGGAAGTGTGAGATGGGGAGGGGGGATAGGATCTTGCGAAAGGGAGGAAATATAACTTTAAGAGAAGGAATTGAATGATGGCAAAATCATTAAATATGTTTCATTCTCTCAGACAACGGGGGGTATGTCAGCCCGACGCAGATGCATTTTAAGGATAGTGTTGGGTCTTTAATATTTCAGATGATTTAAAAACGGCACCAAAGGAAAAAAGGGGCAGAAATGGCAGTTGAAAAAATAATTAAACAGGCGAGTTTCATTTTCTGCTACACTTCAAATGAATTTCTGTAATGATCTCAAAACCTGGCAAAGGCAAATCCAATCAAACAATATCTAGTGGGTTTCATTTTCCCCTGCATAGCGATGACCCCCTTTGTCAAAGGGTGAGCTGTGGAGACTGTAGGTCGCCATAGCCATCCAAATGAAGGAGACAATTTAGTGTAGTTAAAGCTATTATCCCTCTTGTGTGTGTGTGTGTGTGTGTGTTTCCACGCCTATCTCGTTGTGTGCATTGATATGCTATAGCTTTAACATTTTGGGGCTTTGATGAGTCATTGTAAATGATGCCACAGAAGGTCAATTGCTGAGTTCAAAATGGCTGATGGAGGGAGAGGGAAAAATGCTCCTTGTTTTTGTGTTTTCGGCCTGTTTTTTTCTCTCCTTTATCTCCCCAGTCACAACACTGCATTTATTTAAAAGCTAAAAATGTATTCAGTCTGGGTCTGTCATTAATATAATATGCCATAAATAATGCTTAGGTCTCTGTGTTTGAAGAGTGTGACATGAGCCCATTGTTTTTACTGTCTTTTTTGTACCTTTAACCATTTGGGGGGTAATCACGCATAAGGAGAAAGAATAAGCCACGAGTGAATGAGCAGCAATGGTCCACTGACCTTTTACTGCTCATTATTGGACAGGCCCAAAAAAACAAAGAACAAAAATCTCCTAAATCTTCAGGGACTCTGGAATCAGTGTGCTCTGTTTCTGTGAGCGTTGTCCCTTGGCTCTGCGTCTCTCAGTGTTGTTGTATTACTGAGCGTGTGGTGGAGCAGAGTTTGGATGTGGCAGGCCGGATGTTGGAGGTCTGATTTGGAGGTTGGGTTTTGTTTCAGTAATCATTGTCACCGGGGGGCAGTCTGCTGCGTTTGGCCTTTAGGCCTGCAGGTGTGCAATTCTCAAATCTCAGCTCCATGCAATAAGCACATATTACAGGAGGCACCAAGAGACTAGTTGCTATACAACTACATGCTCGCCTTCGTGTACATGCAGATGCTCAGAGAGATGGAGAGAGAGAGAGAGAGAGAGAGAGAGAGAGTAAGAGAGTCCACAGTCTGTTGTTCTGGAAACTTTCGAGATCACATAACTACCAAAACTTCATAACATGACAGCGTGCGCATCCACATGCGCAGACACACGGGAAAATATGCCAAACAAGCATTACACTAATCACTAGTTTGAAAAAGAGAGGCTATTTATATATTATGCATTGTGCACTATGTGCAGTCCTCGGAGAGAAGAAAAAAGAAAAATTGATATCAGAGGAAAATGAACACTCTGTAAACCACATTAACTAGCTTAGGTTTGGGAGCACATGCTGACTGCCAAATGGGACACCCCTGTGGAAAGCAAAATGGTCTCTCCCACAATTAATGTGGCGCACCTGTGATGGTTGATAAAGACTGCCGCACTGTGCACAGGTGTGGAACATTAATTCTGGGGGTGTTCCTTGAAAAGACAAGCCCCCCCCTCCACCTCTACCACCAGCACCTCTCCGCCCTCCACCCTCTCCTCCCCCACCTTTGGAGAACGAAAACCGGGAAAACAACGCCGCCGTTCATTCAGAGTGATCTGTGTGCAAAAGTATGCAAATGAATATGCGGCATGCTAATCAATCCTGTCCTTCACACAGACTGAAGGAGGAATATTGAGAATGAGGGAGTTAACCAGGGTCTGTGAGGAAATATGGGACAGTAAAAAAAAGCTTGTTTTTTAACACTTTTTTTTTTTGTGTATTTATATTTTAGGCATTGGAAATTGATTGACCTCAGGTGAGTGATTGGTCAGCAGATGCCCCTTTAATCTGAATTTAAGTTTTCCACTACTTTTCCAAAAGAATTCCATGAATTTTACTTTTATGCAGAAATTACGTTTATTGCTAAATTTAGTTACTGGTCAAAAAACACAAATTAAATTAACTATTAATGTCACACAAATGTTATAGAATAACAATACAAACATGTTTACAGTCTAAGAGCAGATTGTCGTACAGTAGTCCAGTGTCAGCCACTCAGGAAAGTGCACAGATGATCAGATGGAAATCAGTGTATGTGAATCACAAAAACAGGTGGACATGTGAATCTGTGTTGTACGGTTCACTGAGATATGTCTCTAGTGGACAAATACAGTCATGTTGGGGGTTAAACCATACATCAGCAATGTCTGAATTTTATCAAATAATCAGAGTATTGAACTGCTGCCTGCCTACCATGGTATTGACTGAAGAGTGTGAAAGGGGTAATAAATTACTACACAGAGAGTGGGAGGTGTGTGTGTGTGTGCGTGCGTGCGTGTGTGTGTGTGTGTGTGCGTGCGTGACAGATTCTGTGGTGATCTCAGATGTCACAAAGCAACAAACCACAACCTGCATTATATCTTCTCAAGCTCTCAGCATGAGCGTCTGCAATATTACAAATGCTAATATAACGCTAAACTGATTAATAATTAAACAATTACGGTCATGAATCAATAACTTCTGCACTTTTTTCCATTTGTAAATTACAGCAAATAAACAAGGACAGAGAATTACAAAGTCAAATTTGAAAAAATGGAAAAAAGTCATGTTCGTTTCATCTGTCTATAAAATGAGGGGCAAAAAAAAATAAACATTAAAAATGCTCTTTGGGAAAGTTTCTCTCCTCAATTAGCAAAAGTAGACCATTATCTATTTTTTTTCTAAATAAAGATTAGTTTATATTTTTCCCTCTCATATGTGGTCTGTTTTACAAGACATCAAGTAAGCAATACATTGGTTCTTCCCAAACAAACCGTGTTTGTGAGAGGAGAGTGAGCTGTCCCCAATGGGATGTTATTAGACACTTGTGAACCAACATAATAGCACAGTCTGTTTCCAGTTAATAAGTATCATTGCTTAATACAATACACTTGCCAGCAGAGACAAGTGAGTCCTGACTTGTAATAAAGTGGTGTTGCATAGATTTATTTCACAGCATTGGGCTCTATAAAACTTCCATAACTAAAGCAAATGAAGCCTCTTTTAGGCAGGTGCTGATAAGATGATATTACGGCTGTTTGCATTAGCTGATATTGCGGCACACCTTGCTTTGAAGTGAACTGAATGGATCTTTGTTGCCTTTCTGTGTGATAAAACACAATTAATGTGTGCAATTTGACTATTTTCTAATGGCTTTACAGTTTCTCTCTCTCTCTCTCTCTCTCTCTCTCTCTCTCTCTCTCTCTCACACACCACCTCTGTCCCTCTCTGATGCCATTGCAGTAAGTACATAGACTGGGGACAAGGATAAAAGCATAAACAAATCTCTGATAAGAAATATGACATGGATATCAGCATGCAAAAGAAGCTGAAAGCTGGGAACGCAGACAGCCAGATTAATGATAAATTACAAGGACTAGCCTTGTTTATAGTAGTAATTTTCCCTCCCTGCACCTGCTCTCTTTCCCCCTGGCCTAAAGCTTCTGCTCACTCCCTCTCTTCTCTGTTTCTCCCTCCATCGCATCATCCACCCATCCTTGGCACTGTATTGTGATACCAAACCAATGTGACACAGGAGGAAATAAAGCAGTGGTGTAAACTTCATTTAAAAATGTATCATGAATCTTGGACTGTCCAGATTGTGAGACCATGGGCCTGTTTTTATTTGGGTTCCAAAATGTTTGTGAACCCACAGACCCACCCCACTCACATTTATACATTGTTGCATCTCACGGGTGACGTTCTTAGAAATTGCAATAATTTTTTTGTCATTGTTCATTTATTATTAACTCTTGAATCACAGTATTTTTGAGTGTCTGCTATGCCTTGTGCTAGTTGGTGCTTGATGTGTAAAGTTTATGTCCTGTGTTTGCAGATTTCCTGATGGAAGCAGAAATTGGCAGGATGTATCAATATTTTTTAAATATTTAATAGCTTTTGTTGGTCGCAGATATAAATTTTAATATTTGCTATTCACATTCTAGAGAACTTTTGATTGGACTAGGAGTCAGTACTTTGAGTCATCGATATTTTTGATTTGGTTCTAGGAAAGAATCATTTAGAATATTAATATAGTGTAAAACGTTTGTTTCTTATGAAGCCTATGTGAAAATTTCCCACAACCCTAAGGTTAAGTGTGTTGCACTAGGTATAGCTATTGATGAGTCCAAAATGGAGTTAGATACTGGAGGGACATTACATTGCGTGTGAGTGTCTGTGAATATTTGTTGTGCATGTGTATGCGTCCTCTCTGCAAGCAACGCTTGTAATAATACAACACTGAACGTCAACAAAATGCTTCATTTTAATACCAATTACACTAGTAGCTCCACAAAATACGCAAATAATGCGACAGTCACTCTGGCCTGAAGTACTGCATTAAATGCAAAGAGTGGCTGAGGGCAAGAGTAGTCAATATGAAGTACCAGAGACCAAACCCCCACACCTCATTATGCCAATTGTGAATGTTAATTCTAGTGGGTTTATTAGTTAGAATTAGGGAGAGAGAGAGACTTGCTCTTTCATTGTTCATTACTGTGTTTGGCTGTGCCTTGTAACTTGCAGTCACCAAATGGTCAGACGAAGGAGGGGTGTTGGGGACTGCAGTACGTTTGAGTGGCTATTGTCTAAATTGTAATTATATTTTTATTATAAGCAAGCTCCGGGCCTCCTAGTCTATACAAAGCAATTTCCAATAAAGAGCGCTACAGGCGCAAAGTGTTTACATACAAAATGGTAAGAATACACTAACAGCATTTGGTGTTAATAAGCTATAATCACTCAACTAATTTAATCTGGTTGCCATGGAAAACAAAGGTCCGTGAGAACACAGCAGGAACTGCTTGAGCACTGTAGCTGCGTCTGTCTTTCAATGAGAAAATCAACAAGACTGGTAACACCTCCTCTTCTTCCGGTTTAACGTGCAGACACCTGCCCGTCTGCTTTGTATAGGTGTTTGTCTGCGTAGGTGCGAGTGCTTACTCGAGCATGCCGTGTGCGTGCGTGAGCTACTGGACGGCCACGCGTGTTGTCAGCATGGTCGTGCTCCTCAGAAATAGAAAATTGAGTGGGAATTGGCCTAATTGTACGGAATGATTGATGCCAGTGGAAACCGCATTAAAAACAAGCAATGCTCCCCCCGTTAGCCTCACATGCCATTCTCTGAACAAATTTACTCCCCAGACAACAGCAGCCTGTGCTTTTAACTGCACATAAGAGAGCAGGAGGGCTCTCCAGCTAACCATGGGAGTGTGCATTTACAGAATAAGGGAATCCGAGCACAGGCTGAGTCGATATGAGCACCTAGTGGACTGTGTACGCGTGTGTGCATTTGCTTGCTTCTGTGATGGACAGATGCAGACACGGGTGAACGTCCATCTCTGTTGCTCTGTTGTTCAGAGCAGAGTGTGTGATAAAAGGTGAATGATGATAATCAGAATCAGATCTTCCACCCACACAAATACAGACGGAGTCTAATAAGTGCTGCTTTATTCACGGCACACAACACATGCAAGGACGCCTTGTTTAATAAATTGCGGATATATGGCGAACATCTGGGCTTCCACGTTTAAAGTATCTGTCCTCCACTCCTGAGAAGTGAGGGTTGCTCTCTAATATAACAGTTTAGTGATATATCTCCTTAGGTGGCATGTATAACCCCTGTACATGGTTTTTGTGGCTAGAAAAACAATTTTTATAATGTGTCTGTTTAGGCAGTGACATTAAAGATTTATTTCCTTCCCTTGCAGATGTGGGCTTAATTCTTAGTGTCAGACCATATTGTGTCACTGGGGAAATGCTTTGAAACAGTTAGTTTTGGCCCTTAATATTGTAAGAAGATTTTTGCTCTTGCACATTTTCTAGTTTTTTTTTCCGCTTCTTGCTTACAGATGTTGTAATAGCCTAAACGCTTCCATTATGATTGCTGAGTGCCCTCCAAGCTGCCACTAGACTTGGTTTTCGTTATTTCTTTGAGAAAGACAGAATATACAACAGAGCAAACTTGCGTTAATCTTGTTTGCAACCCAGATGTGAAACTGAGGACAACACGTGCAGATATGAGATTTGTTAAGAGAATAAAACCCACGGCCTGTAAGAATCAGATGAGAGAGTAAGGGACGAGGGCCAGAGATAAAGAGAAAAACAGAACTGCTGCTTTTGACTCAGATTGTGGTTTCCCTGCATCACTCTGCAATGCCTATCAGCAGACGCGCTTGTGCTGCGCTCGCTGTCTGCCACAAAGGCAATATACACCAATGCCATTCCCCACATTTTCATAATTATTATTTCCAGGGGAGTCATTGGGGTCTTCTATAAGGAAATGTAAGTGATGGGCATTTAAAATGGCTTTTAAATCATGCAGGAGAGTGGGGGCCCTTTCAGAAATAATTGTGTCAAACAGCTTTCTCACCTTTTGCGAATCAATATGCACACTTATTCATAAACTGACGACTATCCATCAAAAGGCAGCGCTGCTTTTTAATATACATCCTTGCATTTTAATGGGCTACTTTAGCAACAATGCAGCAGACAACAATACAGAGAGTGTGTCATATTCCCTGTTAAAACGGTGATTTTGAATCTTTGGCAGGCTTGCATGCTCAGACTAGCTACACCTCATCTCTATTTCACCTTTGTTTGCAAAACACACACACACACACACACACACACTTATATTTATCCTCTTTGCTGTTAAGTGATAGTTTGCATCTGCATTGTTTCATCGTGTGGTTCATAAATGATTTAAACAGAGATCATGCATGCTTTCAAATTATTTCCATTTATTTTGTCCATTCTGCTTCTAGAGTCTCAAACAATAATCAAGCTTCATTGTTTTGCAATTAAGCCTCTAAACAGGACCGAAGAAGAAAGAGTCAATTCATTTACTTTTTCATTAAAATTATAGCCACACATGGAGCTTTGGGGTTTATGTATTAAATAATGCATAATTTCATAATTATATAGAACATATAGATTTCTTAAATGGGATGCTAGGCAAAATGGTGACTTTAATTAGATCACTGTGTAAAATATCTCCAGGGTTCAGTGAAACAATGTTAAGTATCCTGCCAAGGTTGTAATATATGTTCAAACAGATAATGAATCACAAATAGGTTCTTGTTTTACCTTTTCTGTCTTGTGGCGAAACATCCTGTTAAGTATTTATTAAATTTCCTAACCGTATTTAAAATAGCATCTAGGGAACACATGTTAGCCTGCTAACTATGACAAGCTGTGTTGTTTTTTAAGTCTTAAACTTCAAAATAGTCCACACTGGAACTCTGTGAACTTTACAAATATGTGGATTTGTGAGAAAAGGTTCCGATGTGCTTTGAATACAATGACAGATTGGAGTTTAACTTATTTGCGCACACACACACACATAAACAACCAGTTAATAAACAGTCTAAGAAGGTCATTGAGAACATGATATTAAAGCAGAGTTGCAGTAAGATGAGAGATTATTCTTTGCAGTTTAAGAGCACTTGGCAGAGCAGAGAGAAAGAAAATGCTGCGTCTCGGCAAGTGCAATAATAGGAGAATTAAAACTGCTCCAAAACGCATGACTTTGCCAAGCAAATAATGCCTGCAGTCTTTTTGAAAATTACAGCGGCTAATTTGAAATGAAACACAAACAGTTTCGTGTTTGTTTCGAAGCTCTATTATGATTCTTTGCATAGACGACCCCCGCCCCCACCCCTCCTTGCTATATATAAAGTATGTAAATGCTAGCTGCAGCAGTCAAATACATCAATGAAAGTTGACAGCTGAATTATTAGCATAGCTGAAAGCATCAGTCTTTTGTTTTAACCCAAGAATGGAGCATTTTTAAAACTCACAATGGCTCTAATCAAATTCTCAAGGTTGTTCAGTTTAGCATTGTATTAGTTTAATAGTTTCTGGTTCGCCGTTGACGTTAATGACACATTCCTATGTAAATATAATGTGCCTCTGAAAAGCCATCAAAACATTTTAAGGTTCAATGAATGCGGTTTCATTTCACTGTGCT